>JAYMFT010372029.1:0-21514 GCA_038088735.1 Panulirus argus
TGTATATATATATATATATATATATATATATATATATATATATATATATATATATATATATATATAAGGGTTCCGTTCTTCTTCTTGGCCATCTTTGATAAGTCCGTCTGCAGTCGAGTTCTTGACGCAGAGAAAGAAATGTTAATCCCTTTATAAATCTCGTCCATTATCACATTTCGTGCGTCGCAGGGGAACCCTCTCTCTCTCTCCTTGACTTCTCCCGCCGCTCTTGACGTACAAGGAAAACTTTTAGTCGCGAAAGACCTTTTCCCGGTTTCTTCTCGGCAAATGAGTGCTTTATGGACGCCATCCGGGACCCCCACATTCGCCAGGGGTGTCAAAAAAAGGCGTCCATCCAGAGTCGGCCGCTTTCCCTTCAGTGTATGTGTTGTGGAGGTTCTTCTCTTGATTCCCATAGGCTCAGCTTAAGGTTCAAAGGTCTCTAAAGTTATCCAGTGAGCGAGATACAGGGGTTCAATACGACGCCCAAAGAAATGTATGCTCTCTTCAGGGTTATTCACTTTAGATGTAGTTCCTGTTAAGTGTTTTATTTTTAGAGGCTTTGCCTTAAGTGTTTTGGATATATGGACCAGGGACAACTTTTAGATTTAAGCCCTTACGGGAAATAATGACAAGGAGCTGCCTTTAAAGGAGAGGACCTTAAAGTAAATACAAATATACAAAACTTTTTTTAGGACCTCTACTTTAATTACAGTTCTTGTGTAGTATTTTGTTTTTAGGTATTTTATTTAAATGCAGCTCCTGGTTAGTTTTTTGCATGAGGGGTTTCACTTTAAATGCATTTCCCCGTCTGTATTTGGTTTGGACCCTTCATTTTCAATGCAGTTTTTGGTCCATCTAGCTAAACATAGGTTTAAGTTCTGCACTATAGAGTATCAGTTGTGTCTTTGATATGAATAATGCCCATATATTAGACTAATGAATAATGCACGACTATGAATAAGGCATTACTATGGAGGCAGACAAGTAGCTACTATGTGGACAAATAAGATATGATTTAATCCGACACTTGAAAGAGAATTGATACCAACACACGTAGCACACAAACCAAAAAGGCCATCCTTTACTTGTGAATAACATTACCGAATTAGCTCGGAATTAGAATGAATCATGTGATGTTTGCAGACGCTGAGTAAATTCTCCCTCAGCAAAATTGCTCGCCACGATGTAAATGAGATTCAAACGAAGTGTGGACAGGACGTGGGATGGAGGAGAGGGGTCGGAGGGCTGATGCGAGCGAAGCTTTGACGTGTTGGATGATCCGGCGTCGAAGGAATAGTCGAATCAGTTTCGTTCTGCGGTAGCAAGATGACAGCACGAGTCTTAAGCAGGACGGTACGGTTCTTGAGTAGGACGGTGCTACTATTGAGCAGGACGGTACGATCTTTGTGTAGGACGGTACGACTCGAACACACACACAACGGCACGATCCTAGAGTAGGACCCTTGAGCAAGACGGTAAGACTCTTGAGCCCGATGGTACGGCCTTTCGACACAACGGTACGACCCTTGGGAAGGATGGCTTGGCACTTGACCTGACCCTTATGGGTCAGCGTTCAAGGGTCATGTCTTCATAGCCAAGGCTCGTGCCATCGTGCTCTCAAGGCTCGCAGTGTCGTGCTCGAGGATCCATGATGATAAAGTTATGAGCATATCAACATTCCCATAATCCAGGAATACGTAAAGAACAACGAAGAACAAGTTCTGTCCAACACTTGGAGAACAGAAAGCCTATTCACGAGGTATTCGTCTTTTTTTATCGGTTCTGCAATACCATTTTCACCGTATCGAATTAAGGCCAAACACAAGTTAACCTTTAAGTAGCGGAGGGCCAGACGGCGCCAGGTCTCATTTGTAGCTGTAAATATTCTACACGGAACAGGACCCCTCCCCCAACCTGACGAGGGTGAGAGTGCCAGCCAGTGTTTCGGCCGATGAATATTGCCCGTACCGCAAGCACAGTTTGGCTCCGGAGAGACCTGCTTGCTGACCACAGGTGGGACGGGTGGCTAATGATAGTGAATTAGGAGCCCCTTTGATGACGACCAGTTGTAAATGGCCACACGTCTTGGGAATATGGTAGGCGGGTCTGTAACCTGAATGTTGCTGTGAGTTATCTCCAGTAGGATTTTGCATTTCGGTGCTCTGCTGATGCGAAAATGCAGAGACAGACAGACGGACAGACACAAACAGATAGACAGACAGACAGGTAGACACAGAGGCAGACAGACAGACGTACAGACAGACAGAAGTAGGTTGGGAGACATGGCGGTTCCATCTCTCAAGTTTCAGAGTGAAGTCGAACAACGTCGGAAGATTGGAGACTTCCTCGAAATCAGAACAGAAAAATCAGCGTGAGGTCGTAGCGAGAAACGCAGCATGCAACATATTTAAAGACATGTGGAGAGGTTTTCCTTCAGCGGTAATGTGGTGGATGGTTGTGGAATAAGTTCAGGGGAAGCGAGTGAGATGAAGAAAAAAAAAGGCTTAGAAAATTTAAATGCTCTGAAACTTTGAAAGAAACGTTGTAACATGAATAAAGAACTCCCTCCCTGTACCATGCAATTAGGTAGTTACGATTAGAAAACCACAGTTATGTATGCACACACACACACACACACACACACACACACATATATGTGTGTATTTCTGCCATATATTAATTTGAAAGACGGCTTTGTTATGAGAGTGAAAATTAATCCAAGGCTCTGTGGGTTACGAATGTTAAGTTGTGGCCTCTCTCTGTGTGTGGCTGGAGGCGGTCGTAGGAAAGCAGGGAGAAATGCAGTCAGGGAGAAAATCCCCAGATAGGAAACTGGGGGAGACGGAAAGTTAATGTACTGAAAGTTTGATGGAGGAAAGTAGATATGTCGGCAGTTAAGGAAAATTAGGCGATGGGGAAAAAGAAGGATATATATCAAACAATCTGGTTTAGATCCGAGTTATATCCTTCAAGTTCTTCTTCAGTAGAGCCTAATTTGCTCTCTATCAGCGACCCGTGGTCTTAACACAGGCCTTCTTCGCTGGTATCGAACCCATGGCCTCGACTCTTGAGTACGACGGTAGGAAGCCCTTAGACACGATGGCCTGTCCTAGAGGCATCACTGCTTTCATTATGAGTATGTGACATGTTTCCGAGTCTATTAAAAGACCCCGATGAAGCCTCGGAACCGACCAGCGTAAGTGCCGTGCCGTCAAGACATCAAGCCAACGGCGAGGGTTCCAGTGGCTACCGAAGGCGGGACGCTCCTTCCATACGCCCATCACGCAGACGATGTCTCTGTCCTTGAACGTACGGTCAGTCGTCCTTAGCTGTGTGGTTACGGAGAGGGGGGTAGGTACTTAGAGAGAGGCACGGTACACACACACACCAAATTTTCGTCTCCATTGCCAACCCGGTAATTGGGTCGAGAGTGGCCCTTTTCTTCCCACCGCCGCCTCGTGTTAAGAAGCGTAATGTTGTTTGATACCAGTATAAACAGCTCGGGGGACCATGTGCTCCTGAAGGCCTGCTGTACGTCGGAGGTCTAAGTGGGTTGAGGGACATAAAGAGGGGCGAAAAAGACGGGTCGGGACAGGAGGCGAAGACCGGAGTGGACAAGGGGTTGAAAAGCCAGGGTCTAGGGACAGGAAAAGACAGAAGAGAGGGGAAACAGATTATGGGAAGGGAGTAGGATCAGAGAAGCGAGGGGAAGGTAGAAGGGGAATGGAGGGGAAGGACTGCTTGACACATGTCGAAGGTAAGCCAGAAACATCGAGCGGAAATGTGGTAAACAGGAACATAGGAAAGCTGAAGGAACCGAGGGAAGCTAAGAGAAGGAGAGAAACTATATCGATCGAGGACAAAGAAACCGGTAGAAAATGTGAGAGCAATTTTGTGAGTAAATGGGGAGACTTAGCTCAAATTGCCGAACGAGTGAGGATTAGCCGACAAAAGCGAGTCAAAAGAATACTAACGAAAAGAATGATTAAAAGTGAGGCTGTATGATAGCCAGCCTTGGAATTCAGAGAGAGAGAAAGAGACTCTCGTATGAATTAAAATGAGTGATGTGAAAACCGCAGGGCCTCTGAATACACTCATTAAATACGTGTTGCGTAGAGATGGTATTTGCGATCAACAAGGCTGTTACAGGATGTGTAACATCATCGTGGGAACCACTGGGAGAAAATTAGGCAAGTCTGTCATCAAGACTTGATGATACAGAGGTCTCAGTAGACGGAATTAGGAGATATTATAAGACGTAAAGTAACAGAAAAAATAGAATGTAAGTAAAGTGATAAGTGATCTTGAGATAAGTGTGGCGACACAGAGACACAGAACGCAGAGGGATGGATGAGATATACGACCCTTGGAATGATGGCTAGGCCTTTGACCTAGCCCTTAAGGACCAGGTAAAATGCCCTGTCAACATATCCAAGGGTCGCACCTTGGTATTTAAGGGTCGTACCGTCTTGTTCAAGGGTACCTCTCAAGGGTCATTCCTTCGGGCTCAAGGGTTTAATGAACTGTAAGCTATCTTGGATGTAAGAAAAAAAAAGACAAGAAAGAGATGGCTTGCTTTTTTTTCACTTGATATTCACCACCCTTTCCCCGGGCGGAGGAGAATGTCACGTAATACGGTAGTGAGATCCAACACAGGCAAGAACAACATATAAGAGCAAGTGAGAGGATGTCAGACTGAATACAGAAGTAACTCTGGGAGTCGAAAGGGAAAAGTTCGGGACTTTGCTGAAGCTTTCAGACGTGGTTTGAGTTCCAGGGTATTTTTACTGAAATTGTCACACGTGATTTGTACTACGGCTTTCGAGAGAGTGCTGAAGTATTTCTTGTCCTCCTGAAGTTTTCAGAGATGTGTTTACCTTTGCTGAAGTTTTTATTGCTCTCCTGAGGTTTTCTGGACTGTATTAGACCTTCCTGAAGTATATGTTGAATTGAAGTTTTCAGGACTGTATTGAAAACATAGATTTTCAGGGGACTCCGCTAGATTTGTGAGTATTTACGTAATTTTCAGTTTGAATGGGTTAAGAGCTTTTGAGCACATGCGCCAGAGATTTTGAGGTATTTAAGGAAGCGTTCTTCTTCTTTAGGATGCCTCTGTTGTTTCAAAGGCTACTGCACAGATATTAGCTCGCTGGTGGAAATTCTCACGAGTGCTGGGGTCGTATCGTCCTCCACAAGGGTCGTACCGTCGTGTTCGAGGGTCGTATCGTCTTTTCAAGGGTCGTACCGTCGTGCTCTAGGGTCGTCCCGTCGTGCTCAAAGGGGGGGGGTTAAAGATGGCGGATCATATCATGAGAAGAAAAAAAAGATCGGCGCCAAACTATGACAGTCACTCGACAGACCTTACGTTGGGAAAAGTTTTATCAAGTTGGATATTTTTTTCTTTTTTTTTTTACTGCGGACGTGAAATGGCATTTGGGGACACTGTTGAATCTGAGGATTGGTCGTCTGGATTCCTTTACGACGACTCTTCGGTGAATCGGTTATTCTCTCGTGCTGGAAATCGGTCATGAAATGGAGTATCTGTCTCCGAGTTGGTGTATCGTCTTGAGGAAATTAACTTTATGGAAATTAATTTTTTTTACCATTATCTTTTTATGTACGAGACGCCAGAGAGGGAGGGAGAGAGAGAAATTCTCTGCATATATTATATAAATAAAATTCTTGTAGTGTTACGCTCGTAAACCGGAAAAGTAGTTTTAGAAGGAAAGTTGACCGTGTTTACTCTCAAATTATAAGTAAACCTTTACTCTTTTTTTTTTCTTGTTCCTCTGAAGAATGAGTTCAGTTCTTTTTATATCCCCAGGGCGTTTGCTTTAGCTGCTGCTTAGGGAAGGAGGAGTTTTCTTCCCGCGTAAATGACGTCGAGTTCATTCATTTCTTAGGGAGTTTAACCTGCATTGCGAGTACGGAGTAGATTGTTTTGACTTTTTCTTTTTTTATTCCCAGCGCACCATAAACATCCGCCAGTGTCACCGATGTCTTGCAAATGCCTGTCATCCATCACCCTGATGTGTCCTCTTTTCATCCAGCACATACTGGGGCATTCCCCTCCTCACCCTTCACCCTCACACTGCTCCCTCTACTTCACAGTTTCGTGTGTTGTAACCCCACAAACACTGCTCATCCTCGTCTCCTTCCACCACATCTACCGCCAAGGATCAACGCATTCCCTTGCACCGCTAACCAAACCGTCCCATCTCTTCCCTTTTCCTTCTACCCATCCATCTCATTCCCTTTCCCATCTCTCCCTCCGTCCCTCTGTCCGTGGATGACATTCCCTCCTCCCTCTCTCTATCTCCCTTTCACCTCCTGATAGACCCTCCTTCTATCCTCCCTCCTTTCCTTTCCTTTCCTTCCCAGACCTGACCTCCATCACGCCCTAACTACAGGTCCCTCCTCGGGTATTAACACACTCCCGGTCGAGTGGTGGCTTGGGATTGAGAAAGCGATGACTTTTCCTCTTACATGGAAGTGGAGAGGGAATGGAGTGGTGAGTGGGGGGTTGGGGGGGTAGCAGTGTGTGTGAGAGAGAGAGAGAGAGAGAGAGAGAGAGAGAGGAGGGAGTTGAGGGAGACCAGGTCGAGAGGGAGGTGCCACTTGGGGGCCCCCTCAAGCTTTTTTTCTTTTCTAAAACGTCCTCACAGATGTCGGTTGGCCTTTGATCCGGTCTGTTTTGATGTTGCAGGAGCCATATTATCATCATCATCAACAGCCAGACCTCTGGTGAAATTTTTGCAGCAAGTGCTCAAGAAATCGGATATTTTCTCCTCCAGAGAATATCGATGGTCTCCCTTAAAAGAAAAAAAAGAATCCGTTTTCCTTTTTATTCCCCACATAAAGTATTCCGTTTTCTGTCGTTGGGGGGGTTTGAACATGTGAATTCCTATATACTTCCACCATGAATTTTACTCATAAAAAGCAAATTTCTGTTTTTACGTCAAAAATTGGATGTTTTTTTTTTTCTTTCCTGTCAGCACTGAACAACGTTTTCAATATAAGTTTTAGCCATAGCCAGTTGTCATTCACCTGCTCAATAAATGCTTTTATTGCATATGCATGAAATATATTTTTGCTTTCAGTTCCCACACCGGGAAGGAACGTTTCTGAGAGCCATATTATGTTACCCTGTCTCCCGAATATATATATATATATATATATATATATATATATATATATATATATATATATATATGAGGCATTTTTATTACTTTTGAATAATTTTGTCACTTTTTTACAGATTCATTGTTTTCGAGTTGTTCGGACACGAATTCATTAAATTGTTTCGTATAGACACAATCACGTCTGGTTACGAAATCTAGTGTTTCGTTATTGTGGTTCGTGTGTGTGTGTGTGTGTGTGTGTGTTGTTACCAGAGCAACGGACAGACGACCGTTAGTTATGGTTTTTGAATTGCAGAGATAGGTTGTGTGCTGTTAGTGGTGTCAGAACCAGATTCATTTTGCTTTCAGATGCATGAGTGAAGTTTTCCGAGGAATCCTCACCACCTTCTGATGTGTCGAAAACCAGATTAATCAAAGTTTCGATCTTTTTCTCGTATTGACATTTTATTATTTTTTTTCTTTTTCTTCACGATGTACCCAGAGAAATTGGGCATGACAGCCAATGGCATTCGAGCATAAACAAGTAAAAGAAAAAGAAACGCTGGGAAGAGAGTTACATTAACGAGACAGTTGGGCTTGTTAGTTTCGACAGGGGACGGAACGGACCTAATCATTAAAGGACACTGGAAATTCGGCGAGTTCTCTACCGACATTAGGAGTTGACAGGTGGTCAAGGCTTGGAATGACAAGATACCATGGAAAGCAGGAGCAACAGATGTATATATCAGAGAGGAACTCTGTACCAGACTGTCACCTTGACGATGGCCAGATATGTATTTATCAAAGGGGAATGTTACATGTGTTACTGATTTAAAACGTCTAACCCAAAGGGAGGCTTTCATTCTGCCAGGAGGAAGGAGGATTGCCCTCACTACACTCTTGAGAAAACCCCCATCTTTCTCTCATTCTGTCGGAAGTTCCAGGTCTGTAATTCGTCAAGATTCCGTGGATGTTATCTATACATGGCTATCTCGGTCCTACTGCAGGTCTTCTTCTATCAGGTACCCAGGGAAATGCTTTTTTGAGTCATTCCTTCTTCGTCTATTCTGTCCAGCTGTCCTGGCTATCTCAGTTCTGCTCTTTCAGTTCTCGTCAAGGAATGACGTTTAAGTTCATTGCATTTTATGGGTTTCCTATTCTGTCTGGCTTTGTTTTGTTGTCCGGGGTAATTCTTATTAGTTTCGTGTCTTCCGTTATCAGTTTACTTGCATCTTCAGTGTTCAGTGTTCGTGCTTAAGCTGCATATGTCAGTGTTGGCATATATGCAGTGTTGAATATGAGTCTTTTAACTAATATTTGAAAGTGTTTCTCTTTCATTAATGGGAGATAACTTAAGTAATTGTAGAATGTATCTTTTTTTATTGTTTCTGTTATATCTGTTTGAACACCCTTCATGGCTGACACTTTCACTCGTCAGGTATTTGAATTCTGTAGTCTGTGGTGGTATCTGCTGGTTGAATCGTATGTTCGAAGCTCCTTGATCCTCTCGAGATGCCATGACCTGAGATTTAATCATCTTTAATCCAGTATTTAATATTTGTTCCCATATTTCTGTTCCTTCTTGAAGTTATTCATTCGTTTGCCAATGGGAAATGTCACCTGCGTAAACAAGATTTTCGATTGGTGCTCCTGGCGTTGATGTACATTTTGTGAAACCGTAAAATTGGTGCCAGTGTTGGTATGTGAACACGCAAGGATACCGAGCGATTCCTCACATCCTGTGGTATTGGCATCTTGTGTATATTTTCACCGTAAATAGTGATTGTAAAACAACAAGGTGACAAAGCAACAAGCACCGAAGAGAGATATTTAAAGGCTGCTAAGAGAAAGACGAAATGTGACACAAACAAACTGAAGAAAGACAACAGAGGCAAAGCATTATAACAGGGAAAACATAAGACTAATCCAGAGAGAAATAGAGATAAGGATAAACGCGGGTAAAAGAGAGAGAGACTGGAACAGTAAAAGCGTAAGAGAGGGACGACATAATGTATGTTAAAGTAAGAGCATACAAACTGGATTTACATTAGAATATATATATATATTTATTTATAGCATTCATATTATAGAAAGAGTAATACATGGAACTTGCCGGACGAGAATCTCTGCTCTTGCGATGCCTAACCTTTTCGTCTCGTGCGAGAGCGAGATAATGAGGGCCAAAGTCAGTGAGGATTTTAGAAGTGAGGAGGGCAGGAGGGCCCTCCCAGCCACTGTGCTCAGGCAGGTGAGGGTTAATAAGAAGTGTTTTGCTGCAGAAGACTCAAGTGACGTGCTCGGGCGTGGGGTTGGGGGCGGGGGCGGGGGAAGGAAGGAAAGAGATATGAGATAAGAGATAAGAGGAAGCCGCCTAGGGAGAGAAAATGAGATAGGAGACGCCATCTCAAGAACACACACACACACACACACGTGTATAATTCTTTTTCTCTCTCTCGGAAGAAATGACGTTAATTAGACGAGTTCTGACCAGAGGAACAGAGGAATGGGATTTCTTTTCGAGGCAGTAGATGTTAATGAGGCTAGAGTCTGCGTAAAAAAAGAAAAAGACACAACGAATAGAATTCCATTGTAGAGGAAATTACGTATATGAACACGTGTGTTCTAGGCAGAGGGGAAGGTGAACTGGATTCCACTTTATAGGAAGTGACATTAATTACACTTAGATTTCTAGGGGTAGAGTTGTAAGAATGCTACATATATATCCTGTGTATTGTATAAGTCGACTGTCAGGAACGGTTGTATGGGGTTGGAAACCCTTCCCTCTTGTAGTCAGGTTTCCAAAGGACAGGATCAGAAAGAAGGATTCAAATGAGGGTTTGTCCTCGAAGGGCAAGGCAAAAATGTCCGAATTTGTGTGATGGAAACCAGGATGAGAAGAAGGGAGAGAGAGAGAGGTGGTATGTTTGTTGAGAAAAGCCCAGATGATCGACACACCAAAAGCGCGTAGCTGCAGGACCGGCAGCAATAGTGGGCCGTAAGTACGTCTGTCAGTCTCCAGAGCAAGCAAGCAGGGAAGGAAGGAAGGGAGGGAGGGAGGGTTGGGGGGAAGAAGGAGCGCTTCCCGCCACACGTCACACATGTTAAAGCTGAGCGCCGCTTTACGTAGTTGTGGTACTTTACACAATTACCAGACCTCTCCCGCCGCGGCGGCGACACGCTGCCGAAGGGACTTTTGCGCGCTTCAGACTCTTCTTCGCCTGTCTTGCGGTTGCGTCTCCTCTGTCGTACAAGTCTTGGCCTTGCGTTTAGAGCCATTGTATTTTCAGGTCGCGTCCGATCTGCGTTTGCGGTACCGCCTTTGTCTGGAGATCTGGCTTGTTTGTACAGCTGTTTCTCCCGAAGTGTTTTTCTTCTTTTTCTTTTTTTCTTTTATTTGAAACGTCGGTTGTTCTTTAAGACCCATCTTGTCTTTCCCATGCTTTCGGCAGTGCCTTTGTGTCTGGCTCTCTCGTCTTCGGCTGTGCCTCTGTGGGGGGGAACTGGCGCGAGACCTCGAGGTCTCTCTCTGTCTGTCTTGACGAGGCTTTTCGGTCTTCTCTTCCCGTTCGTGGGCAGCATTCATTCCTTTACTTTATACGTAAGAATCGGAACTTGTCTTTAGGCATTTGTTTTTTATATAACGCACGGTATGCGTGTCTTTGGTCCTCTCGAAATAATAGTTTGGCTATTTCTAAACTTTGGTGGTATTTATATTTATATATATATTTTTTTCACGTGTCTGTATGTTACAATGTCCTAAAGTATTTTTTTTTAACTTTGATCTTTGTTAAAGTTTTCTTCTTCGGCTTCTGTTGATGTCTTTATTAGTTTTTTGTTTACAGTCATGATCCTTGTTCCAAGTTGTATCATTTTCATCAAATTTTGTGTAATTCTTATTCTGTACTTAGTTGTTTTTGGGTCATGTTTTTGTACATTTTTGTAGTTTTTTTTTGTATTCATACTACCTCTGCTTGTATTCATGCTGCCTCTGCCTGTATTCATACTTCCTCTGCTGGTATTCATACTACCACTGCTCGTATTCATATTACCTCTGCTTGTATTTATACTTCCTGTTCTTGTATTCATACTACCACTGTTTGTATTCATACTACCTTTGATTGTATTCATACTTCCTCTACTTTACTCAGACTGCCTCTACTTTTATTCATACTACCCCTGCTTGTATCTAAACTACCTCAGCTTGAATTCATACTGCCTCTGCGTTCATTCTAAGAATTTTCTCCGTGTACTTCCGCATCCGTATGTTGTGTGTATGTGTTCTGGTAGCGTTTTTCCTCCTTCCATCTTGGCGCCGGTTGCGTTTTGATTGTATTGCTATGCTGTTCATGCATTTTAAGTACCAGGGGTGAACTGTGAGAATTGTTGGTAATTCGATTTAAAAATTTTATGCAACTCGAGGGCGCGTGTGTTTCCGTGTGTGTGTGTGTGTGTGTGCTTGGTCGTCTCGACGCTTGCTATTTGGCTTGTGCTTGTTGCCTTTGTTCCTCTGACATGAAGGTACGTATTGTGTGTTTACCTCATCCTTAATCCTCCTTAGGATCTGGTAAAGCCAGTTCGATTCCCCGTCGCCACATCCCTTGGGATAATTCCCCCCCTAACATGGTATTAGATCTTTTTTTAGTGCTGTAAATTGTGATGATGGTGTAAACCATGGTGTCTCTGTAAACCATGAAAATGCTGTAAACAATGGTAGTACTGTAAACCATAATAATGCTGGGAAACATGATAATGTTTACACCAGTTGATGCAGTAAACCATAATCATGCTGTAAACCATGATAATGATGTAAACCATGTTCATGCTGTAAACCACTAAAAAGAAGCAGATTTCTGTCAAACGCTCGTTAAATATTCATGCACAAAGGATCGTTTCTTTCCTGTCTTTATTTAACGATTAATTGGGTCTCGTCAAGATAACCCTCTTGTTTTTAGTGAGATGTTTTCTAATCTGTTATCGCGACCTTTGAAAGCATCTTCGTCCAGTCTTATACGTATGTCGATATCAGTTGTTTGAATAGTTTAAATAGTATTCACTGAAGGATTCCTCAAGGAAGACGCTTTGAGGGAAAGAATGAAAAGAAATGTGGAAATTCGCTTCTCGTTTACCACGTTTTGAAGAACTCAAAAATGATAATGGTATAAATTGCCTGATATTCGCATTTATTTTCCCCATATATCATGTTTCCTCGTTTGCGAATATTTTTTTCACGCGTCCAGGCATTGCCTGTTGCGGAATGAGAGCGGCGGCAGCACTGCGTACTTTAAATGCGGAATTCCATTGCATATGTAATTCAGGCGAGACCACCTGATATATCAACGCCGCCACAGCGCGAATCAGAAATCACAGAGTGAACCTCTGGGACCGGGCAGATGAATATTACTACTCCTTCACACAATTCATTCCGGCCGATGTTATAGATTCCCCAGTCGGCCCCTCAGTAAAACACGGCGGGGTTGCTTTCATTTTATGTAGTACCACAGTTTCCTTGTCTTTGTTCCTAGTTGTCTGTATTTTTATTTCTCGTTAATGGGTTGGGGAGAGAGAAAAGTAGGGTAATGCTATTTGATGTTATTCAGAAGAGGCTGTACCATCGTCTCCTGACGGGAGGGGAGTACAGTCCCGTCGAAAGCGCATCTCGCTCCAAATGAGTCCATCATTCCCCTGCTACTGGAAGTAGCGCAGCCTTGGAGCTGCACGGGCTCCTGGAGAAAGGGTCTCAGAGTACCACCAGGTCCTTTTCAAGAGGAGATTTTCTGAGGTACTTATAGATAGAAATATATATATACAATTACTTTTCACTGGTATTTTTTTCTTTTGCTGATTAAGGTCACCGAACAGATTTTACTTTTTTTCTTTCGATTTTTTTTTAATTTCCAGATTGCTTGATTCTCTGACCTGACCCCAAATGGGTCGTCTCAAAAGCCAGGCCATCATACCCAAATAAAGACCTTTTTTTTATATATATAGAGTATAAATGATGTTAAAACTAGACTTCAAGTGACACAAATGAATGATAATAGTATTAAAAAACTTTTGTATCAGTAGGTTGTAGATAGTTGTCAAAATTGACTTTTTATATTGGTGTAGACACTAGTCTGTCTCACATGAATTAGATGAACTAAAATAATTCAAAGTGAAGGTTCTTTGTTCTGAAATACTCTACACTCATTTATCTCTTAATCCTAAATTACTATCCACATAAAATCAGATGCCTTCACTTGTCAGACAGAAAATAGCAACTGTGGTGTGTACAGAATTATATATTTTTTTTCCCTCCCCATCATACGTATTATTTTACTCGGGTACAATATATTCCCCACAATGATTACCTATGTAAATTTATGCAAACTGCCCTGTCGGGCGCCTTGCTCAAACCCCCAGCCATCACTCGCGAACTTGGGTTGTCGGGTTGAGTTGTGGTCATCCGGCAAATAAACAATAAGAGGAGTTGGTAGAGAGAGAGAGAGGGGGGGGTGGATTGGGGTGTTACCGGACTCCGCGTGCTTGAGGTTACGAGAGAGAAAAAGCATCTCTTGTCGTTAGTCGACTTCCTCGCTTCGGAAGAGTTGTTCTTCTTCTTCTTCTTCTCCTTCTTCTTCTTCTTCTTCTTCTTCTTCTTCTTCTACCTACTACCCCTTTCCCTGGTACTGACTGTAGCGCAATCCTTGGTGTGTGTGATCGTGTTGGTCGGTCCGTCCGTTGGTTGGTTGGCTGGCTGCCTGACGCCAAGAATACTGAGGGGAGAGAGGCGGCATCAGAGGATACAAGGAGGAAGTGTCAATAAGACTTTAGTTTGCACGTCGCTGGCTGGGGGTGGGAGGGGGTAGGGGGGTAGGGGTGAGGAGGAGAGGGAGGGGCGAGAGGGGAGTCGGGAGGGGGGGTAATTCCAACATTAATCCGGGCCAAATATTGACACGGAAACGCCCCAGCGACGCTCCTCCTCCCTCCCTCCCTCCCTCCCCAAAGGACGTAAAACACTCCGGCCCCGGTATTTTTGGGTCGGGCGCCATACCCACCTGGTGTACCAGATTCGCCCGTATTGGCAGTGTAAACAAGCTCGGGAGGGGCCTATTCTTAATACGATGAAGGAAAAAAAAAGAAAAAAAGAATATAACACTAGAAAAAAAAAATATAGCGAGAATAACAGACAAGACAACGTTAACAGATGTAAGTGTAAAAAAGAAAAAATAAACGTCAGTAGATGTAAAAAAAAAAGTAAAAAAACGCTCACAGGTGTAAATGTGAATGCAGATTTATGTATTCGTTGCATTTACGTTGCTAGTGATCTATTGGTGTGAGGGGGTTTTCTCATGATTTGCCTAATTATGCACGTGATGGATAATATTTGAGCATAGGTTTATTACGTATGGATGCCATTAAAACGATCCAAGAACGTGAGGGTTGAGAGCTTCGATTGGTACTGGGTAAAGAGCTTCAATATTGGATCCGGATCATGTTCCGTGAAGCACAACTTCGGAGCAGGAAAGATGAGAGAAAATATAGATATATATATACCTCTCTATATATATATATACCTCTCTATATATATATATACCTCTCTCTCTATATATATATATATTCTTTTTCTCCTTTCTTTCCTCTTCTCCCTAGCACAAAGCCGATCACGCTGATGGAGTACGTAATCCATTTTATTAAAGAGCTTCTGTTATCGAGTTCACACATGAACGAACCCTCGAACCTGCTCGAGCGATCGCTCGAAGCCCCGCTTCGAAGCTTCGACGT
Organism: Panulirus argus; assembly: GCA_038088735.1. Classification (NCBI taxonomy): domain Eukaryota; kingdom Metazoa; phylum Arthropoda; class Malacostraca; order Decapoda; family Palinuridae; genus Panulirus; species Panulirus argus. The sequence goes on from JAYMFT010372029.1 coordinate 14,889, forward strand.
CGTCGCCTCGGTGCAGTCTATATAACACACGTCTTTAGTCGCCCGGCGCCGTGCGACCCAGCCACATGCGGCGGAGACGGGCGTGGGGTAGAGGTGGTGGTGGTGGTCCTGATAGTGGCGGCGGTGGTGGTGGTTGGTTGGTGATGCAGGTGGAATTGTTGGTGATGGCGATGGATGGATTAATCGTGATGCCATTTTTAGCCTCAACTCTCCATAGCGTACCATTTTGACCTTTACTTGCCTACGGGGTGCCATTTGGACCATTTCCTCCCAACAGGGTGCCATTTTGACTCGTATCTACCTACCTAGAGGGTGCCATTTTGAACTTAACTTCTCTAGAGTGTGCCATTTTGACCACTGCCTTCCCACAGGGTGCCAATTTGACCTTCACCTCCCTCAGTGCTCAGTAATCCCAGGATTTATACGTGTCCCATTTATCTAAAAGACAGTACTCTTTTGAACGTCAGATATTAGCCATTATCTGCATGAAATGTTGTTTGATTATCAGCCTTTATTTCCCATTGATCAACTGACGTAAAACTAAGATTTGGAAAGTTATTTATACCTAATCGAGAAGTCTTATGGCTTGACCTTATTCAGTGCCATGAAATCTCATAAAATGAAATGATCAGTAACATTAATTTCACCTTTTCTGTCCATTTCAGTGTATGCAAATGCTTTTGACATGACCCCCTCCTACTGAACCTTCCATGACCCAGGAAATGTCTCTAATCCTGCAGGCACAGTCGGCGCTGATCTACGACGCCGTGCGGGTGGTGGCGGAGGCGCTGACGCGGCTGAAGCGCAAGAAGCTGGACGTGTTCGGGGTGAGCCAGCCCCTGGGCATGCCCCAGAGGATCAGCTGCGACTACAACGCCACCGACCAGGCCATATGGGAGCACGGCGAGAAGATCACGCGGGTCATGAGGAAGGTGAGGGAAGTGGGAGGACCGGGAAGGGGGGAGGGTGTGAGGGAGAGTTGGAGAAAAGAAATGGGAGGAGTGAGGAATATGAAGAGAGACACGAGGAGGAAGGGAGGGAGGGAGGGAATGAATGCTCATTCCGCTGAGAAAGGGAAAGAGAGAAGGAAAGACAGCAGTGAGGAGAGAGTTAATGTAGTTATGAGGTGGGAATTGAGGATGCGTGAGGAGAGAGAATGAGGGAGCGAATGATCTGATAAGAAATGAGGATATGGAGGAGAAAGAGCCATGATGGCGTAGATGGATTACTGGAGGGAGGAGGAGATAATTCCTCAGCAGCTTGGACGAGAAGAAGAAAGCTTAATCTCTTCATGTCGGACGCTGGGCGACAATGCGGATTGAGTTAAAAATGTATGATTTGAGCGATTGTGGGATGGGAAAGAGAGAGAGAGTCTTGTGGTAAGAAAAAATTAACGCGAAAAATCGTTATTTTAAATTGAATATGGTGTAGTTACATTAAAAGGATTTTACAGTTTCCATTTTGGCAGAAATTTTTCTTAAATTGACATGAACTTTGGAAAAAAATGATTCAGACATCATTGAAATATTCCATTTTGTACGAATAGTTAAGAGTAGCAGGATTTTGAAAAAAAAAATTACTTCACGGCCTTCTACCTCAACTCCCCCACCCCCTCCCACACTTCCACGCTGTAATACATAATTCATTCAGATATGATACTCGGCGAAGTCGTGAGCTTAACAATAATATCACAGTTTGGGCCTCTTCCAGTTACTTGAGCATCGTCCGGACCGTTGCCAGTCTGGAAGCGGCCCCTCGTCAGGTGATTTGTGGGCAGGTTTATGCGAATATGACAAAGCCAGGCGGTGGGTTACCCAAGTTCATGGCATCGGGGAAGCCCAGTTAAATGCAGATTAATATGTTAACGAGAGCGAGGAGGGTTAACTAAGACGCCTCGCGGGAGCGGTAATGGGGTCGTCGGGTTCTTCTGGAGGAGCCCGACGTGATTTACTAAATCTCGTGGAAGCCTTCGTCAGGGTTGAGGCTAAGGCGGGCGGAGTTGGACGGGGGACGTGGGCGAGGGGAGGAGGAGGAGGAGGAGTAGGCGGCGAGTGGGCCGCCTACGAGGAGTTCCCGCCGAGCCGTACGACTAGTCTTGAGAGAGACGTTAACGAACCTCTAACTCCGGTCAATGAGGCGAAGACTCCGCCGATCTTTGAAGGACACGCCTTTGGAAGGAGAGGGGAGGCTTCACAAAGCACTGAAGAGCCGTCCTGGAAGAGCTTCAATTAAGGCTCTCGGATGAGTATTACAGATCGTCGAGTGTGTCCCCCGTCGCGAGAGCGTTTTAAGAGCGACTCGGGCATCAAAGAACGCCAAGAGACGGGAGTCGCAAGAGCTGGAAAGAGCGACTCGTCTGGGGTCATCACAGGTGTTTATGGGGAGTTCAGGGAGGTTATTAGAGAATTGTATGACTGGTACTTAGGAAAGGATCAACGAGACTTTTTAGGGTTATCCCTGCAAGACGTATCAATGCTCTCTTTTTAAGGGGTTTGTCTTTTAGGGGACATAATGTAGAAGGTCTCTGAGGAGCATGCCAGGGAAGCACATTATGGAGGTCTAGGGGTTGAGATGGATTTGAGAGCTGCGAGCTACGTTAGATGATTCACGAGAATTTAAGGGCAGCTTTTGTGAGAGTTGAAGGAAGGGCATAAAGAGGTTTATTGGGTCATTCTTACCGACGTCATAGAGAAATCCAGGCAGATGCAAAGCCTTAAGGAGGTCCTTAAAACAGTGCCATGAGAGATTATGTGAATACAGCAGGAAATCTAAGCTTAAATTCCCCAAAGATTAAAGGGGTGATACTCAGGCAAAGCTGGTGAATGCGACTGGTGAATTATACTTGTATTTCAAAAGGTTAATGAAAGGGAAATGGGACACAGCAAGAGACATTAAAGAGGAGAAAATGAAGGGTCACAATCTTATCATTTTCAAGTGCTTCTTTCAAACGTAATGATCATTATTTTTTTTCTTTTTTGGCTTTCACTCGTGGAAATTAGAATGTGTACCGTACCCCAAGTGGTGGCGGATGTTTTGAGTGGAGTGAAGACGTCAAGGGATGAATGGGATAGCTGGATGACGGTGGGGATGGATAGGATGGTTGTTAGCGAGGCAAGACAAGAGAGGACGACTAGGTGCAGTGCTGGTGCCGTTGGAGTTTATAAAGGGAAGATTATCAAGCGAGGTTGAAGTACACGGGAGGCAAGATAAGTGAAGCAGAGAGATGCAGGAGAATCAGAATCAGGTTCAGCAACTCAGGGAAGCGTCAAGGTTGTGGATGCTGGCTGGAGTTTGTTAGGCTAGGCTAAAATAATACAGGGAGATGGTGATGTTGGGTAGGCGGGAAATTAGTGATTAGATTAAGGATATGCAGCAGAAAATAAAAGGAGGAAGAGACGTGAATAATCGATATATATAAAGCTGATTTAAAGATATGGGGTAAGTAAGGTCCGAGTAATGGAGGGACATTTGAGGTGAGACTGTGGGACGCGGGGGTGGCTGAAGTTGAGTGTGTACGAAGGAATCTTAATTAGCAAAGTTGCCTTATGTATGTTTACGTATGTCTGTGTGTTTGCACGCGAGGTCTTGTTTGTGTTTGTGTGTGTGTGTGTACATGTTCCTCTGTGTGTCCTTATGTCTGTCAGTTTCTTTCCGTCTGTCTGTGTCTTGTGTGTGTGTCTTTGTTCGTGTGTGTCTGTCTGTGGAGTGGATCATAGAGGATGCAAGCAATCGACTTTATGGGTCTTCAGTGACGAAGAGCCTTCACTTTAGTATTATACCCCGAAGGGGTCCTCTTCTCTCTTTTGGAGCAACAGTGTGCATTGGTCGTGCGAAAAGGTCTACTGGAAAGAGCACGGCTATCCAGCCATCCCCATTCCAGGTCCTTAATGAACCAGACGAAGGAGGAGATCTCTCCGGAGACCCCTAACTAAAGGCTTCTTAGGTGCTAATTGATAGTGGCGCTCTTTCTTCTTTCATTTAGGAGGAAACTGAATGGTTCAGCCTTTTTTTATATATTTCTGTTGTGTTTTATCTTGTCCAGAAGGAAAAAGGGAAGACGTACTTTAGGGATGGATTGCAAGAGAGAACATTTATTTTCGATGAATATTAGTGACAGGAAATGAAATTCATTTGGCTAGAGAGTTGGTATAACATGAAGGGAAGAGGTAGCTGTGTAGGGAGAGGAGGGGGGGGGTTGGAGGTAGAAGAGAGAGAGAGAGAGAGAGGAGTGTTTTGAGGGTAGAGGGAGAGAAGAGTGTTTAGCTGGAGAATGGAAGGAAGAGAGTATGACAGGTAACAGGAAAAAGTATTTTGGAAGCAAAATGGAATGAATATGAGAACATTGAAAGGACAGATGACAGAAGACCTGATGGTCTATGACGAGGTTATCAGCTAGAGGACAGTAAAAGTATCCTAAAGTTCCTAATCTGTGAGAGATAGAGGCAATATGCTAAAGCGTAAGGCACCTCCTCACCCACCACTCCCCTCGGCTCAACAGCTCGCTGTGAAGTAATTGAGAAGGAGCGCCAGGTAATATATATATGGAGTATACTGCCATTGAAATCGTATAGGTAAGTATGAATGGAAATATTGATCTGGTGCTGAAACGGGAATTTGTGGAAAGGACGCTCATTTCGAAAAAGATTGTTAAAAATTTGACAGAAAATTTTAATTTGCTTCTTTTTTTTTTATCTTAAGGATGGTTTTGTAGCTGTGATTGATATCAATGAGATACTTTGTCTAGTTTTGACTGAAACCTACTGGTAGTCCTCAAACTGAAGGCCTCTGCTAGTACTGAGCAGCTTTATAAGTGAGGTCTGACAAGGGCGTTGTCAAGACCGAATATTGCACCCTTGGTTTGTTAGTTTATAGATGTGGCTATGACATACCTATCACATTCTTCCTTTATTATGTGACGTTAATCATCGGTTTGCATATTTTAGTTTCTTTACTGATTATTTCTTTGAAGATTTTTTTTTACTGGTATTTTTACTGATGTCTAACGTGGACAATGTCGTTTTGATTCATAATCTTTTACCTCCAAAATACATAACTTTTATTTTGTCCACGTGGAAGTCCATTTGCCGTGTGTGAACACTCCACCAATTTGTCTAAATCCCTTTGACTCCTTTGGCAAGTCTTTCCTTTGACTGGAGCAAGTCATAGCACGGAAGACGAGGTGGGGCGAGAGAGAGAGAGAGAGGCTGAGGATTTAAAGGATGAGTCTTGGGGAGAAGCAACTGAGTGGCCGGGGGATGAGGAGTGGCAAGGTGGTGAGAAGTGGCAAGGTGGCGAGTGGCAGAGAGAAGTGGCAAGGTGGCGAGTGGCAGAGAGAAGTGGCAAGGTGTTGAATGACAGGGTGAGGAGTGGCAGGGTGAGTAGTAGCAGATCTTGTGATTGTCAGAATGACAGGGCGAGGATAACAAGGGCGAACATGGGTGCAGGGTGAGGATGAATAAGGCTTCGAGAGTCAAGAGCCACCGACTAAGGGCAGGCGAAAAGGGTGCCTGTTGATGCAAGGGTAAGACAGGCAGCCAAGTGGCAGGAAGGGTAGTGGCATGAGGGAAGAAGCCGTGTCTCCGGTCAATATATCCTGCTAATTAGTCTGCTTAACATTCCGGCCCCTGTAATGAGCGCGCTCCTCGCCTCTGATTGTGTTAGGCCAACTCTCTTTTATAATTAGGATCAAAAGCAAGACCACTTTGCGCGGTTAATGGCGAGGCGGCCAAGTTCTGCGATTAATCATCTAAGACGAGAACTTTACTGTTGGTGGAATTAGTGACCAATTTCCCTCCATAATAGATGCTTTAGCGAGACAAAAGTTTCCTCTGCATCCAGTTCATTTATGGGAAATAATAGTTTTCTATTTTTTTCTCGTGTTGTATTTACTATGAAGTGTGTATGTTGTATAGATTCAGTAGCGTCTCTGTGATCAGCTCACAGGGTGAAGACAATAGCTAATTGTCACTTCCTTTCGTGTTGCCAGACTTGAGGTTCCCCCCACCGCCAGTGTTTGTCACAGAAAACCGGAATGAGGATGTTTGCATATTAATATATATCTAGTGGCATCCATCCGTTGCCTTTGTGAGGTTTCAGACATTGTCTGGGAATGGCGTTAAGCACATACCTAAATGGGATCGCATTGCTTCAGAAATGGTGCTGGATTTTGGTATGAGTCACGCAGGAATTTTGAATATCAGGTAGTGCCAAAAAATAGTTTTAATGGGAGAGAGGTTGTGATTAGAATTTCACAAAAATTGTCATCAAAACGACGCAGAAATTGTAGTATCGATCGATACTTGTGGTTTGGGCAGCGGGGAAATTTCGATTTTCGGCAGTGCAGAAATTCTTCTTTGGGCTCTGCAATAATTATGTTGATTTGCGCAGTGCACAAATTTTCGTGTGGATTGCGCAGGAATTTACTTCTAACATACTGGGTATGGGTGAGAGGCTGTATGGATCTGATCTAACCCATGGAAAAGGAATTAGACTTGATAATGATGGAAAAAAACATATATAAATGAAATATATCTCAGCTTAAGCATAATTACAAGTGTGTAATATATATATATATATATATATATATATATATATATATATATATATATATATATATATATATATTA
>JAYMFT010372040.1:0-21513 GCA_038088735.1 Panulirus argus
ATATATATATATATATATATATATATATATATATATATATATATATATATATATATATATATATATTTTTTTTTTCCATACATATTAGCCTCTTCCCGCGTTAGCGAGGTAGCGTTAAGAACAGAGAACTGAGCCTCAGAGGGAAAATCCTCCCTTGGCCCCTTCTCCGTTCCGTTTTTGGAAAAGCAGAAACTGGAGGGGAGGATTTCCAGCCCCCGCTCCCTTCCCTTTAGGGTCGTACCTTCGTGCCCAATAGGTCACAACAGAAGAACTATGCCCCATGACTTTACATTGCCATATCTCTCATCAGCACAGTAGACGCAAGAATGTCTGAGACTCCACCATCGGTTTGCTGTTAAGAATTCCTTTTGCTCTGGGCGAGTCTTGCGTCCGCCGGACCATGGCATGTTTACCACTCGCTTCCGCTACGGGTCGCTTTCATCAGAAGGCCCCGTCACCCACACCTTCGGAAGCCTGTATTTTTTGTATGTAATCAAAGTACACAACGTGTAGTCACATTGAGAATATGGGTCAGATAGGGCCAGGCGCCCACAACGATCATCCGGGATCTTATTTTCCGATTACAGTTGACATAGTGTGTGTGTGTGTATGTGTGTGTGTGTGTGTGTGTGTGTCTGTAATTACCTGTTTGTACAGTATAGGAAAGAAATCTACTGTCGTGTTGCCCCGTCTCTCTAGAATACTGAAGATTTGCCAGACCAGCCAGGTTGGACAGCGTATGTTTCATTCGGACCTTCACTATCAAGCAGGCTGGTAGATCAGGACCTTCTCGCCAGGGGAGCTTGGTCACAGACTGGAGCTGCTGGGTAGGAACATCTCAACCCTAGAGCGTACGGTATAGTACACTAAGAATAATCACAAGGATGTTGTGAGTGACAGGATTTTTGCTGATGGTTTAGGTAAATGAGAATTGTGCACTCCCGAGTACAGCTGCCCAGACCCACAGCTGGCATGTGTTTAACCACCTGGGCACTGAGGCACTGCTCCTGGGTGTGATCAACCTGACCCTCAACTGTCAGGTCAAGGGTCAAGCTTTTCAAAGGGTCGTGTTGAAAGATCGTACCGTCGTGCTCAAGAATCTTACGAAATCAGGAGACGTGTTCCCCGTCGGCAATACGTCACTCGCGAGAGTTGCACAGATAAGGCGATTATAAGCTGAGCACAGTGAACTGTGTGAGGTATGGACAAGCTGGTGGAGCCCTGCAAGGATGGCCTTTAAGGGATCAAACTTTCCGGAATACATTTCGATACAGATCGTCTTTTTCTTTGTTCCGGTTGTATTGCCGCGCCGCCGGTCCAATATCCCTAACAAATGGGGTTTTCAGACCGTGGATCCAGAGGGCAGACTAAAGCTTCTGTCATGGTTCGAGAGAGATTTGTTTCTCCCAATTCCTTTGCATCCGTGAGCGCAATGCAAACTCACTTTTATTTCGGAACATTTTCCTGAGCTTCCTCAGTGCCTTACCTAATCTGCTCCCCTATTCTACCTGTAAACCCTCCTTCAGGCGGGTAGTGCCAGGGAGGTGTATTACCGATGCTTCCCGCCTGGGTACCGGGGGCAGGGTTTGTGACTGCTGCGTAGCGAGCCAGCATTTTGGTGGCTGTCAAATGTCATTCCTTTTCCCCAGGTAGCTGTTTCTCCTTTCTTGTACACCTACACGTGGGGAGCTGTCTCTTAATTCACGAATACACTCTCTCTCTGTTTTACATACCTATCTATATAGGTGGGCTCTGCGTTGTGAGGAAGTACCCTCCCCGCCACCTCCACTCGGGTCCATAATACAGAGTCGGCGACAGTCGTGCCTTACGGGCTGACACCTCTGACATCGGGGCGAAGACGTGTCTTGCTGCACGTGGGCTCACCTTGTATCCGCCTGAACATCACTTAGGAGAGGCGCACCTCTCGTCGGGTCAGGTCAGCTGGTGCGCATCCATTTGTCTCAGTAGTCACACACACACACACACACACACACACGCGCGCGCGCGCGCGCGCGCTCGCAGACTTATTACATTCATCTGTTTCATTTCAGTCCATTACCATCTCCAGCGTGCTTCACACTCACATATAACCCACCATTATGAGGACTGTATTATTACCCCCAGAAACACGACAGTAGGTTCCTTTGAACACAATGGTACAATCCTTTGAGCACGACGATATGATCCTTAGGGCACGACGGTGCGATCCTTTGAGCACTACGGTACGGTCCTCTGAACATGATGGTACGATCCTTTGAGCACGACGGTACGATTCTTTGAACAGGCCGGTACGATCCTTTGTGCACGACGGTACGATTTTTGAAAACGATGATGCGATCCTTAAGCACGACGGTACGATCTTTTGAGTAAGACGGTACGATCCTTAAATACGATAAGGCGAGCCTTTTAAGCAAGACGGTGCGATCCATGAGCACGACGTCAAGTTGATAAAGCAGTCTCGTCAAAGAATTTCTTGCTCTAAAGGAGTCCGTTCTGTCCCTGCTGCTGAGCGTAGAGCAACGTTGAAGGTACATGAGCCCCTGCGTAAGGGATAGGAATCGAGCACGACGGTACGATCCATGGTAAGGAAAGGCCATCATGGCCAAGGGTCGTACCGCAAGAGCGTCCTCACGTGCACCGAGAATGCCTGTGTGCAAGTCATCCGTATGACATTTGTTCACAGTAAAAATGAATCGTTTGTCAACACGATTTTCCTTTTGACTAAAAGCATAAATTGTGAAAAAATTCTTATATGGACAAGTTAAGCCTTTTAAAAGGTGATTTTAATTAGGAATTTTTTTTTGTAGATTACAAATTGAAATATTAAAAAGTGTAAAGATTTTTTTTTGTAATATTTTGAAAAGATTGATAGAAAAGTAATAAGGATATTGTCAGCCCTACAACGCCTACATATATTTGCATGTATACACAACAAATAAAGTTTTTATTTCGAGCTGAATAACAACAGTCCGTATCGCAGTGTTACGGGATCAGGTAAAATTCCAGTACCGTTTGTTGAACGCGCCTCTCAAAAATGAGGAATTTCTCTTTTACTCGAATCACCTGTTCACGCTTTGAGGCCCCTGATTTTTTTTTTTTTTTTGTATGGAAATATTGGTGATGTAGAGTGAAAAATGTTACATCTGTTTGTGTCGTGTTCATATTTGATCACATGAACGACTGAATTATGAAAATATGGCGATTTTACAACAAGGGAACAGAAGTGCGTGTGGAATGTGGCAATGGCTGTTACTGTGACGGTGATGACGGTGATAATGCTGTAGGTGGAGCTTATGGTGTTACTGACACTGCTGGTGATGACAGTTGTGTTGTCGGTGATGGTGATATTAGCACTGCTGTGATACTAATGACGGTTGTAGTGTTGTGGGTGATGGTGTTACCAGCACTGCTGGTGATAGTGATGGCAGTTATTGTGTTGTTGGTGATGGTGATGTTAGTACTTCTGGTGATAGTGATGGTGGAAGCGGCCTTATGTAAATCAATTACAATTATAATGATGATAATAATAATAATGATAATAATATGATCGTAGTTTTTCTTATCATTCTAGTTCACTATTGCCTGCTTATCAAGGTAGCAAGGTAGTATTAGGAACAGACGAAGAACGGGCTCATTTCCTCCTCACACGCACTCTGTAGCTTTCATGTATAATGTAGAATGTCGTATAAAGCTCTGGCCGCAACATTGGGCATACCTTAAGGTAGTGTAGGAGGTCTTCTACCACCTCAGTCCGATCTGGGAGCTTATCTTACTTTGCTCATACCTTACGATGGTTTCGGAGGTCTTCTACCCCCACAGCTGGTTCTGGGACCTTACGTTACATACACCTCACACTAGTATTGGAAGTCTTCTACCCTCACTGCTGGGTCTGGGAACTTGCCTACAGTATTGGGAGTCTTCTACCCTCACTGCTGGGTCTGGGAACTTGCCTACCATACGTTACCTTAACGATGGTTTGAGGGGGCGAGAGTCCCTTACCGCTACTCCTCGGCTTGGGACCAAGTTGCTCTGATTTTCCTCTCAGACGTTACACCTGGTTTGTACACAGGGCCAGTGTAATCTAGCCTTACCACCGTTATACCTGGTCTATACACAGGGTCTGCCTACTGCCGGTTACTCTGGTCTTACCAGCGTTATACCTGGGTTATAGACAGGGTCAGAGCATTACCAGTTGCCCTAGCCTTATCAACGTTATTACCTGGGCTATGCACAAGGTAAGAGCAATGCCAGTTCCTCTTGTCTTTGTCAACGTTATTCCTGGTCTATACACAGGGTCAGTATACTACCGGTTACTCTAGCCTAGTCGTGGCACCATGGCTGGTAGGACACAATACATCCCTCACCTCCCACCCGCCTCGCCCAGTGAAGAATGCATATATTCATTAAGTTGTATAAGCTTAGCAGTTTGGTATTACGTGCTAATATTCCTCATCAAACAGATTTGTGTTACCTAGGCTGTAATTATTGGCACGCCTCATAGAACCCGGATTATGGGAATGCGGCTGTATAAAGGAACCAGTTGCCTTAGATTTCCTGAAGCCTTGTTTGGTAAGGGAGTGTGGGGGATGCCGGGCTGCTGGAATGGGTTGTGTTTGGAGTTGTCTGATAGTTGGAAAATACATGTATTTGTTTACTGCAGTTTTGTTGTGTTGACTTTCATTTTGAGCTCAATGTTTACCTAACTTGTTGACAATATTGCTCGTTTTTATCCGCCGTGTGTGTGTGTGTGTGTGTGTGTGTGTGTGGCCTAGCTATGGTACCTCGTGGAGTCTTCGAGGGTCTTCACCCCCCAGAGCCCGGGCTGGGCTCAGGCTGCTGGATTGGGTCGTTGATCGACCAAGCTGTGAGAAGCCGCAGCCCTCAGGCCCATGAGGGGAGCGAGACGGCTGCTGACGGCATCCCGAGCTCTTATACTTCCGCAAGTGGAGGTGTGCCGTCACCACTGTACAAACCAGGAGAAATTGAGGGTTAGATAGAATAAGAGAAAAGTTTATAGTTCTCCCATTCAGTAAAACGAATTCCTGGGACAGACTGAAACTGTAGGCATTGGAATGTAGCAACAACTTTACTCTGTGCTATACACATAAGAACTGGATAGTTTGAGGTCCCTAACCTTCAGACGAGATCTGGGTATTTCTATGAATGAGAGAGTGGAATATGCACACTGGATCCCCCGAAGACCAGCGATGTGGGAAACACTAGGAAATGTGTCCTAAATGTGAAGGATCCAGAGCCTGTTCAGCCTACTATAGACAGATGGAAGGAACACCATGTTAAGACACGGGCTTTCATAAAAAATGAACACTTTCATCCAAGAAACCAGCCTGATTGCATAACGTTTAGCATATATAGAAATGCAGCACCGCACAGCCGAGTTGATCAGGCCCTCACCAGGGAAGCAAGGTATCAGATATAGCTACAAGGTGGAAGTCATCTTCCAACCCTGCGTCGGACTGACTAAAGTATATTGTCCCTGGAACTGTGACTCTACGCTGCAGAGGGACGCAGTTACGCGGGTTCGCTAACCCCGCTGCTTCATACTCTTACCTGAAGTTATTATTCACTTCAGTAGAAACACTTCTGGATATGTTTGTAACATGTTGAGGCGTTCCTTCCATGGCACAGAACATGTACGTGACAGTTGGAGAGGATAGTTTGGTGGGAACATGAGTGGTGTTTGCCGTAGTCCCTGGCAACCCAGCCAGGAACAAATTGCCAAAGTCAACCCAACTGTTGGCATTATGCCAGGCGGCCTTGCAAATGTTGTTGGCGGCCGGGATCCCGGGCTTGTTGGTTCATAAAATCCCCGCCAGATAAGTCCACTTCACCGTACTAGCTGAAGCAGTGTCAATATTGCCCCTGTAAATTTTACCATGGTATGAAGCTCCAGATTAAATTGATGTTAAACTGAGGCGGATATTTATATCCACATTGATTCGTCCAGCACAGGGAGGATTCAGCTACCGTTACATTTCGCCTCGAATGGTTCACTTGCGTATGCTAGTGTGAAGTTGCTCCTGTGGTCTAGATATATACCTGGTCCCGAGTCCCGATGATGAGGTAGTGAAGATTTTCAGTGGTTAATGAAGCATTATGGAAGTACATACTGATGAGTGGAACGTAATGATAGTTTACTACGTGAACGCAGGCGCCTGCCCGGCCGTGTGCCCTCCTGCTGCGGACATTTCTCAAAGACCAGTAAAGGGATCTTGTCCAAGCTGGGCAATAATCCATTGCCAGGGGAGGATGCTGTCGCCCTCCGTCAATACGGAGGAGATTGGTTTGTGCGCCAAGATTGAGAGGGGTGCGCATGACTCAGATTCTAGTTACTGACCCTTCCAGCACGACCGTACGATCCTTGAGCACGACGGTACCACTCTTGGGTGTCTTGACCCAGCCTTTTGAGATAACTTTTAAGGGTTAGATGAGAAGCCACGTGATCATACCGTCATGTTCATGGATCGTAGCGTTATGCTCAAGGATCGTACAGTCATTGTGGAAAGGTGCGGATGGTGGCTCACAGAGTGTGGGCTGCACGAGACGAGAACTGCTAGGGTGGTAACGCTGGTGCTTGTGTTCAATGCTGCTAGACAGACTTTGTTGTTTCAACGCGTATGGCGGACACTGGTTTTCAAATCATATGCATTCTCCATATCCGGCATCAACGAGGTAGCAACAGGAGCAGATGAAGAAATGGCCCCATGAGTTCACATCCACACTCTAGCTGTCATGTATGATATACTGAAAGCAGTCCCCTCTCCACAATCAACCCCTACGGACCTCCACTTGTCTTGGTTCACCTCAGTGAGAGCACGTTGTTCCCTGTATACCACATCACACAAATTCGCTCTCTCTCTCGTACGCCTCGCACCCTACTGCATATCCAGGCTCCGAACCTTCAAGGCATCGTTCAGTACATGCTTCTAACCCGTTGGTTTCCCCCTTTGCCTTGTTCCATCCACTTTAGACATATATTCTCTCTCAGTCGTCAGCTCCCTATTCATTCTCTTCCCTTAGAAACCTGACAGGGAAGCGCTGGCCAAGTGCGCGGCCTCGAGTGTTCGCTGCGCGAGTCTGTTGGGGACCGCTGATGGTTGGCCTCCAGGGTTGGGTAGTAACGATACCCTCAGAGCTGGCCTCTGAGAACGCTCTAACACCGTCTGTCTTCCTTCGTTGCACTGTTATCAAACGCCAAGAAGTGTATGGTGGAGGGCTCGAGAATATCCTTGGAGTATCATTTCCTCAGTTGTGTGAGGATCACCCGACCGCAAGAGACGAACGAGGGGAGCAGCAGCCAATCTTCCTGGGTAGAGACGCTTGACACCTCTCAGCATCGGTCACATTCCCCATAACGTTGCTTATGAGATAGAGTGAGACATCCTAGCATCGTGAACACGTAATGCATAATATTAGTGGCTCGTCACGCACAACACTCCCGGGGACTGAACTTGGTTATGTAAATTCTTTTTTTTTTTCCTTCACATTCCAGGAGGAATGTCTGGGCGGGAGCACAGACAAGGAAAGGCATAGCGAGTGGTGCAGAGAGACCACAGTACAGAGCTGGCCTCCTTTCATACCCGTCTCCCCCTACCCCCAGCCTTGCCATTGTGTTTCCGCCCTTTGATTCAGGTCTGTGAAGGGGCTGCCTGGTGGTTTCCTCTGGATTTAGGGTTAGATTCTTGTATACCGGTATGTGATAACCCCTTGCTATGTTATAAGTTATTACATTCCTCACCTGTGATCAATGTGTTATTACGCAACTGTCACATGGTAACATCCCTGCGATGACTCGTAACTTCTTTGCTACGTTATGTAATGACGCGTCACATCCCATGTTTTGTTATGTGATGATTCGTCACGTCGTTGCCCGGTTATGTGATCTCTGGTACCTACTATGTTGGATGATAACTCGTCACTCCCCCACCCCACCATCGCCATATTACGGGATAACTAATCTCGTGCTCAGCCATGTTATGTGATACCTTATCTCATACATGTTATGTAGTATCTCGTCACATCCTTTCCATGTTGCTGAATAACTCGTCACATAAGCACCATGTTATATGATAACTGGTTACAGCCCTCAGTATGTAGGCTAACTTAATACATTTAAAAGACTGATAGATTTAGGGTGAACATAAGTTGTGCCTGAGGCACTGATATAGGAAGCAAACCGATGACTACAGCAGACGAAGATGATAATGTTTACCCGAGCGGCGTGGGGCCCAGCCCCAGCTGCGGGTAGTGAAGACCCCGAAGACTTCATCTGGTATGAGCTGTGACTATGAATGCCACAGACTAATACAGTTTGACTGTCACTGGTTGGTATAGGTACCACTGATTAATGCAACTTGACCGCCACTGATTAATACAGCTTGGGTACCACTGATTAATACATCTTGGGCACGATTGATTGATACGTCTTGGGTACCCTTAATACAGGTTGGGCTCCACTGATTGATACAGCTTGGGCACTACTGATTAATACAGCGTGGGTGCCACTGATTAGTACTATTACCTCATACAAATACAGCCTTACCAATGATTCATGTAGGTACAACTGATTAATACACCACTGGCACCACTGGGTGATACAGCATGAGCATACGACTGACGACAAATACAGCATGTGTACCATTGATGGATGCAACATACATAAGTACTGCTAACGAATACAAAAGTACCGGTGATTAACACAATACGAGAACCATTTACTACAGAGTTAGTACCGTACCGCTGACTGATTCAGCATTAGTAGACTATATCACTTACTGAACACAGTATTGGTAGATTATATCAATGACTGATACAGCATTAGTAGCACTGACTAATATGCCATCAGTACACTTACCTAGTCATCATTAATTCTACTGATTAGTATAGCATTGGAGCCACAGATGATCATAGCATAAGCAGTTAATCATTATAGCATGAGTACCACTGACCGATGTATCATAACAACCATTCACTAGTATAGCATACTTACTGCCAGTTGTATAGCAGGAATACCACAGTTTAAGTATCGTTATCTCAGACGTTATAGTCCTTGATACTCATGAGTACCAGAGACTAAAACAGTATGAGTACCATTGACTAATACTGCATGAGCACCAGTGACTGATGCAGCATGAGTACCTGTGACTAATACAGCATGATTACCAGTGACTAATACTGCATGAGTACCAGTGACTAATACATCATGAGCACCGGTAACTAGTGGAACATAAATTCCAGATACAAAGCAAGAGTGCCAGTGACTAATACAACATGATACAACTAGTTTAACCTGAGTACCTTTGGATAATGCAGCACCAGTACCATTAAATGCAACATTAGTAACACTAATACAACATGATTACCGTCAGATAATGCAGCACCAGCACCACTGAATACAGCATGAATACCACGGTAAAATACAGCACCCGAACCACTCCTGTAGCATGATTATTGTAAAATAATACAGTAGGATCCCGACTGCTGCAGAATGGGTCCCACAGAGTGATCCGGCTGCATCTGTTGGGGTTGGAGCGTGTCAACAGAGCCATTGTCCTTCGGGGGGTTCATTAGTGGAGGTAAATACCAGCTTTGTACAGGAAACCTTCCTCCTGGCCCCTGCCTCGTCCTCCATCCCGTTTTATGACAGTGATAACAATATTGGTTTACTATTATTTGTATTATTATTATTATTATTATTATTATTATTGTTGTTATTATTATTATTATTATTATTATTATTATTATTATTATTATTAGCAGTATATTCCGGCCTTTGGGCCTATTGCCTCCTGCAGATGGCATTATTTAGGGGTATAGCCACTCACCCCTGCCACTTTCCCTCCTCATGCCTCCCAGCCTGCCGGCACAACCTTCCCGCACAGCATAAACATATTTTCCCGGGGATGCATCACCCCAGCAGCCAGCAGTGTCTGTCCTGTCAAGAAAATGGATGAGCTATTGGCAGCTGTGGATGGGTTAGTCATCGTGCATCTAACAACTATCTGCCGTGTCTACAGACAGAAGATAAGACCGACTTTTTATGGTACAAATTATTATTATTATTATTATTATTATTATTATTATTATTATTATTATTGTTATTATTGTTATTATTGTATGTAGAATGATGCGTGGCAGAATGATTTACAATTTACTAAATATTTCTATGCAAAACATCATTTTGGGTGACGCCTTATTTCCCATTAATCCTCCCTCCTTTGTGATCCATTCATTACTCCTTAACCCTTTAAGGACGACAGTGCTATGCTTGAACACGATGGTACGATCAAAGGTTTGATGGCGTTGCTACACACACACACACACACACACACACACACACACACACACACACACGCACGCACGCACACACACACAATAACTTAGGACTTGGTTAATGCAGACAGCGCACATGAATTTAAAAAGATGTATGATAGAAAATTTCCATGAGACGAGCAACACAACACGAGTTTAAAATTCCTTCCCGTACTGTACGAATAGGTTATTCCACACATGCATCTTGTCGACACCGTCCACATGGAACCCCCGTAGTCTACCCCAGCCAACGACTGGTCGACACCATCCACCTGGGGCCCCATTAGTTTACCCCAGGCATTTGCTGGCCGACGCCATCCACCCAGGGCTCCAGTAGTCTACCCCAGACAACTGCTGATTGACACCATATACCAGGGACACCACTAGTTTACCCCAGGCAACTGCTGGTCGACATTGTCTACCTAGGGTCCCCATACTCTACCCGAGGGAACTGCTGGTCGATGCTGTCCACCCGGGGCTCCTCCATACTCTACTCCAGACAACTGCTGAGCGACGCCGTAGATACGATCACTCTGTATTTTCGCCGGGTAGTAAGTAATTACCGGCGCCATATTGACTCGGACCGTCGGTGGAAAGTGGCAATTTGTTGCGCCAGAATGATCTTGTTGGCGGGTTATGTGTGTGTGTGTGTGTGTGTGTGTGTGTGGAGCCCTGCCGACCATATTCCACACACAACCGCTAACCCAGCGTGAAGAAGGCTTGTGTATCCACCCTTCCCGGAGGAAGCCTTACTGTGTGCGTCGGCTGTGATGGTTGACGATTACTCCTGGAGGAAGCGTTGTGTATTTCTGTAAACAGGAAGAGCTGTGCGCGTACCGCAGGCGGAAGGACTATATCTGTATGGCATCAGAAGGGACAGTATGTGGATCACCGAAAATGTAGCTTTATTATTGTCAGCAGGAAAGACTGTATATTAACAGCAAGAGAAGCGTTGTTTGTTTATGTCCACAGGAAGAGCTGTGTGTTTTCCGTAAGGAGGGATTGGGTGATCGTCTCTTGAAAGATGAACGACCCAGACGACTTCTCCAGCAATTGACCTCCCCATGTTAAGCACGGCTGAGTCCGCTAATACACTCGCTAGACTTGGAGAGGGCCACTGATAGCTTGCCTGTGCACTCCTGCCCCAGGACGAGACTCGTGGCTCGCTGTATATATAAAGAAACCCCAAACACCTTTAACACAAGCACTGAACACACCTTAGAGAGAAATAGTAAATTCAGGTTTAATGTAAAAATGTTTTTTTTATAAAGTTACGTAGCTTCAGTCCATAAAAGAGGAACTGCAACAGTTATATGTTCCAACAGTTGTACAAGATCTGGCGGCTAATAGCAATTTCATTAATATAGGGTCCGACAAGTTCTGAGATATGAATTGTCTGATTTTATGAGTAAGACGGCGTACACAACTCAGTGCAGCAGGATAATCATACCTTATGAGAACTTGACGTTACAGATCTTGTAAGATCATACGTCTCTTAGCCACATGATTACGACATTGAAATCCTAGAGACAATGAGGAATAATCCAGAATGCTCGTGTAATGTATACGGACGTAGCCAAAGCCTGTGACAGATATGACAGTGGTGTCACAGTGCACTAAACGCATAAAACGAAAGTAACTAACTAAAGGAGGAATCACAGTGCGGTGAGGATCGAAAGGTTCCTGGTGCCTTCAAGGTAAGAAGTATATATTCCTCAGGAAATCGAAGGCTGCCTCCACCGCTAGTGGCTCATATTGCAACAGGTCACGCCGTTGTGCCCTTGGGGTAAACCGCTCGAGGTGATGCTGTTTAACATCATGTTAATCAGAGTAAATTGCTTGGGGGAATTAAAAAGTGTTCCGACATCTTTCACAGCCCATATCTTTGTCGTAAGAAACTAAATTTTTGGGATTGACTTAAGTCTGTGGGCCTGTACTTCCTGGAGCGCAGACGGGAGAGATGTATCGTCGACCAGCAGTTGCCTGGGGTAGAGTATGGGGACCCTAGGTAGACAATGTCGACCAGATGTTACCTGGGATAAACTAGTGGGGTCCCTGGTGGATGGTGTCGACCAGCAGTTGTCTGGAAAATCCTAGAAGGTATGTTTCTAAACTTACGTTCGGAAATAACATCCTACTTGCACGACAGGCATGGAAGAGTTTATAAAATAATACTACGGATATCCAAAGGCGCCATATGCACAAAAAGAGATAACACCTTAAACATCCAGGGTCCAAGACTTCAGTACCTTGCCATCTACCGTACCTGCGGAGTGTACCAGACCAGCTAGGCTGTGGGGCTATGTACGCCTGCGGGCTGCGGCTTCCAACAGCTTGATCGAATAACGACCCAATCCACCAGTTGTGAACGCAATAATGTCATTATTAGCAGGTAATGTTAGACTACAAATGGACAACGGTCAAGTCTTCTTGTAGACCATGTGAGAACGTGTGCTTGTTAACAGACATCTGTCTCAAATGCTTCGTTATAGGGAAAGGGATAGAATGAATCCTCGTACCGATGTTTAACATATATATCATCACATCACAGCAGAGACACATAAACGAATCTAGAATTGAAATTTTATCTACTGACTTCTGGCTCGGCGTATGTAAGGGAGCAATCGTTTCCTCAACGAAGATGATGACGGGCTGGATCTTGCAAAGCTTCAAGACGAGCCAATCAGAACGATTATCGTTGTACTCGAAACACTGAAGAAGACGAGCAAGTTGCTGAGGGAAAACGTGACCCTGTAATGATACTGTAGAGTTAGAAAATGGGCGTAGATCGTCTGGCTTTGACACAGTCCGAGACCAGAACCCTGGAAATGACTGAAAGCCGTGAAGCCACTCCCTTGTAGTGACTGAGAGCAGTGAAACTTCTCCCTGGAGTGCGTCAGTCAACACTCGAAAGTCATTTTCTCTTGGCAACACAGGCAAGGAAGGGTGTATAGTGGAAGGTCAACCTTTATGATGAAACGGGAAGAGTGCTGGTGGTGGTGGTGAGAGGTTAGCATGTGGTGGTGTCAGTGGGAGTGATGGTGATGGTGTGTGTTGGAAGGCTTGTCTGGCTTGTTTGTGTGCCTCGTTATAGTAAAGCTGTTGTGGCGAGATGTAATACCTTCACCTGCCTCCACCACACCTCAGTTTCTCTCTCTCATGCACACACACACACACACACACACACACACACACACACACACACACACACACACACACTGTATCTTGCCCTAACGGTCTAGTTCAAATAACGTAAATATTACGATCGTTGGCAGAGTTAGTGGGACAGGTAGCGGGCTTTATGAGACTGGGTTCGAACAGACGGAAGGTTAACAAGGCGGGGAGAATGTGTACGTGGCTGGCCGAGTGGTGGCAGATGGCAGCAGGACCAGTGCCGGCACTCCAGGAAGACCACGGAACCCAGGCTGAGACGTGCTGGAGGAGCAGCAGCTGTTGTTGGAGAAGAGGGAGACGTAGATGAGGATGAAGGGACGAGATGGAAGTGGCGGTCGAGTGAAAAAGGTGGAGGGGGTTGAGAGTGGTGTGCCGTGAGATGGAAGGACTCCATTTTGAGGGAGGGAAGGAAGTGGAGATGGAAGTGGGTGGTAAGGATGTGCCGGCGGGGGGAAGGAGAGCCTGACATGGAGAGAGATGGAGGTAGATGTATGGGTGTTGGCGGCCATAAAGATGATGATGAGGTAACCCTGGGGAACAGAAACGTATGGCGCGTGTATCTTCATGTACCGTAGAGACTCGCTGATAGTGGTATGTATTGACGAGAATTTCCTGGCGAGGCCACTGTATAATGAGTCGCTCTCCGCGAGTGCGGCACAGACACCCTGCTGATTGAAAGGCCACAGAGTTGTGTATTCAACAGTTCCTCACTCGACTTGATGAGCTTTACCTTTTGAATATATATCACAGACGTGAAGCCGCGCTGACCCGCTTGACTTGCTGATGATGAGGATGATGACAAGACATCCAGGAAAGTCTTCGCCACCACCTACTGACCTGGTCTTCAGCAGAGATGTCTCTTTGGCCTTCGTAAAGTTTTCTTTTATTTTGATATTAATATTAACGTTTTATAAATAACTTTATTCAGCATATGTGGAAACTACTCAAGGCTTTCGAAACATGCAGAAGTAAGGAACACATTACAAGAATCCTACACACAGAGGAATGTTGGTGACATCCTGTACGTGGTGTGTTGCTGCCAGTTGCACTGAAATCAGTTTCGATCGAGGAAGCTGACCACCGAAGTATTTGACGAACTCAGAGTATAATTGTTGGGCTTGACACTCAGTGTAACTCCGTAGATGATTTTTTCATAGGTAGGGTGAAGTTTGGTGATGACCAAAAGTCTTGAGCCTTTTATCTTCCCTCGGAGCCAATACCTGTGCTGGAAGCCTTCAGCGTGTTTGCCTTAGGCAGATGTAGTCATTTGTTGACGTGTAGCAAGGTAGTCAAGGTCTGTACAAGAACAGTGAGGAGGCTTCACCACTGGAGTCCTCTCAGCATGCAGCGTCGGACCCGGAAATCCCTCTTGTCGAAGGAAGAAAAGCCGGCAAAATGGTCCGTTAATTGGAAATTCCTGAGCGAGAGACCAACCAGCGAGCATACATATATGCTTGGCTCGCCCGGCCTCGGGATGGGAGGCTATGTCTGCTGCAAGTTTCGTCGTCCTCAGGATGTTGTCTTTTGGCAAGCCAGACCAAGTCGGACTTTCTCGTTGACTGGTCTGGCGGCCTCTCAGGTAAAGCTCTACGTAATAATTAAGACAGTTGGGCGCCTTGTGTTACGGCACCGCTTATAAGGAGACACATCGTAGACGAGAGATTTACATTTGTTGCATCATTAAACATGATTTACAAGAAATTACGTAAGTTATTCCAGTCAGCTTTGTCCAGGTGCCCTCGCCGAATGACCGTTTCAAGAGAAGGTTCACCTTACCAGTATTTCGCCTGTATCTGTTCTGCTCCGGATTAAATGAGATTAATGATTTACTGCAGTGAGGGTTGATGGTACTGGTGACGGGGTGATGTAGGTAGCGATGATAAAGATAACGAAGATGTAGAGGAGAAAAAATTGAGGTTCCTTTTGCAGCTCAGCCTCAGGTTCTTGGAGGACATACCACCCTACACCTGCCACAGCGCCTCGTCTATGCATGTCTGTATTATGTGCTCTTTCCCCGAGATGCTGCCCCTGGGTGACCTTACTTTTGAACCAGACTGTAACGCATTGTAGCTCATTTGCGAATTTGACGCGACGAGTTAAGAAGACCGTGGTAGCTGTGGCTCACCCAGGTGACGTTTAAAGGTGTTGACTCGGTGCTGACGACAGAACAGATTGGCCGTTGACAGCAGAGGCGTCCTCGCGTCCCATATGACTGTCTCACGTGATCACCTGTTGAACGTTGGCGTTCACTTAGGAATATTGATAACCCGTCCAGCAAGACGATGCTGCCGTTGAGCACGAAGGTACGGCACTTGCGTATGATGACCTGACATTTGACCTGAGCCGGAAGGGTACGTGAAGTGCTCCAGATATCAGGTAAGGTTGTTGTCTGTTTTCGACCTGATGAGAATGCTTATAGTCCCTCTTACCTTCCCTGTTGATCATAATCAATGTTGATCGACGGGAGCATTAAGGTGTAGACAGTGTCTACCAGAAGAGAGCCAGCAGCCAAATATATTCACGTCTGGTGAACAGCATTGCCGAACGTGCCTTTCGCACAGTGGCAAGTGACGCTCGTTACTGTACTGAGGCGCTGGAGGCGAAACAAGTTATTAGACTAATATAAACAGTCTTGGCAAAAGCCTCAGGCAAAATCTGACCACGGTGTCAGGGCGCACAGAATGTGTAATTTGGGAATGATTGAAAAGCATGGAGATGGACTTACACCTTAAACAAAAGATCGCATTGCTCTCCTCATGTCTGACACAGACCCGGACGCACACCGCAGTGTCATACCATCCACTGCAGGTGATATCAGAGTAAGTATAGATAACTGTTCGGTAGAAGTCAGTGAAAAACCTCCAATTGAATCTTCCTTTAGGCCACAAAGGATAAACATCCTTCGTAATGGTGAAAAGTTTCAACTACTCCGGTGTGGGGAAAGTGAAGGAATCATTATCAGCGTTGAATGCTGCTCAGAAACGAACGCCATTGTATTTTGGAAGGGCAGTGTAAATGGCGTGGAAATCATAATGTCTGATGACTTGTCTTCACCGAATACAACGGAGTAGTACTCGCCTCTCTCAGACTGATGGCCGGCTTGATTTTAAAAATTTTCAAGACAAAGAGAGGATAAAACAACGATTTCCTGTTCCCAGGTGCTAATACTCTCACAGATAGGGAAAAAAGGTGTGTATCAACATCACTACAAATTGGGCGAAATTGTAGAGTAGGGAAGTATGGAAAGATCATCCGCTTCCCACATTGACGAGTTAAAAGGAAATGAGATACTTTAAACGGCTGCAGTCACTCTGGTTTTATCATCTGGAGCTCAGACAGGAGAGTTACAGTTAGAATATCCTTGGAGAAACGTTGTTTCCATTTTCCCCAATGACACGAGTAGCGTGAAGGCCTACAATGATGCCGCTAGAACCTTGAGTGAGTACAGTAATTGAAGACCGTAATTATTCGAGGTCAGAAATAGTGTGGTACATTGCCTACCCCCATTAGAAACATTGTGGTATGTACAGTGGAGAAAATTGAAAAAAAAAAATGTAATCAAAGTGTGCCATACTAACCAGGATGTGCTGGCAATGTATGCTTGCTGGCCGCGACCTCCAGCAACGCCGACTGAACAGAGTGACACGGCAGCATGGTCTCAGACCAAGTTCTGCCGGTAAGAGAACTAAGGAACAATCGTAAGGTACACGTAACGTAGGATAAGGTCCTAGATGCAGCTTTGGAGGTAGAAGTCATGTAAGACTATCGTACGGTGTACATAAGGTAAGGTAAGGTTGTAGACCATAAGGTAAGGTAAAATAAAGGTTGTTAAGGTCATAGATCGAGTTGGAGCAGTAATGAATACCTCCGAAACCATCGTAAGGTATGTGTGAAGTACGTGTTAATTTGTAACTTAGAACGTTTCCTCCGGTACAAATATACTGAAATCTCTCAAGTATTTCTGTGAATAAAGTAAAGTGTTTGCAACACAGTTGTAGGTAAAAGTGGTGTGTGTGTTAATATGAAGAGAGCCGTCCGTCCCCCGGGCCCCAGGCCTGGCCTCCCCTCGCAGATAAAAGGATTGGTTCTGTTGCTAGTGCGAGAATATCAATCGAGGTGAAGCGCACGTCTCGCTGGGGGATATTCCACGGCAGCTGCTTTTACTGTTAGAAGCTTCCCTCCCTTGGGGGATGACGAGAGTCGTGACCTCCTGAAGCAGATGTAAGATTTACGTTAGAGAAGTTGTTGGATGGGTTGACAGTGGGAACCAAGTGGGTGGTTCAAGGCGCACACCATATTGCGAGTCCTGGGCAGTGGTCTGAGTGGTGGTCTGGTAAAAAATGAACTGTATGTTGGGTTTGCCAGACGGCCTCCATGTCTGTGTAGCCAGAATGGCCAACATGTTGGTCCGGCCTGAATGACTTCTATGTTAGTCTGATGAGGATGGCCTGCATGTTGGTATGAACAGCATGATCTCCATGTTGGTCAGGTTAGGATGGCCTACATGTTGGTCTGGCCAAGGTAGCTTACATGTTGGTATGGCTTGGATGGAATATACTGGGAGTAGTCATCGAAAGGTTCCGCTCCGACAGCTCTGGCTATGTTGGGAAGTTAGTAGACCAATGCGTTGGAAGCCGCGGCACACAAACCCAAGTAACCACCACAGCCTGACTGGTCTGGTACGCTTTGAAAACACCTTTCCACGCCTTTCTTAAATTCCATCACTGTGCTTCCCATTAATGTTTCTGATGGCTGCAGGCAATGTGTTGAATGGTCTTGGGCCCCGAATGTCAAAGGCATATTGTCTTTTTGAGTGTATCTCCCACTTTGACTTTATGGTTGACACTTTTCAGAATCTTACAATGCCTGGTGTACCAATTGGTAATTATTTTTTAGTGTAAGTTGGGAACCATACCCCTATAGGATTTTCCAGTTGTAAAAAACGTGTTAAAACGTCTGTGCCTCATAGAGTACAGGCTTAATGATTTCTTCCGTTTTCAATAGTTCACTTCCTTAATTGCGTCAGTACGGGCTGTGAAAAATATATAAACAATGTCTAACTTTAACTTGGCTCTCCGTACAAGGTGATGTTACTGAACAGCAGTAATCATATTTGTATGACTATTAGCGCCTTGCAGAGCGTCGTCATTGGTTTTACTTAAACTCTTGTCTTTAAGGTCCACCAGATCCATCCCACCATCTCTTTGGAAGTGGCAACTGTTGCCTCGTTTTGTCTCACATTATTACTCGGAGGTCTTTCACATTGTTCGTCCAAGTATTCTGTACTGCTGTTGATTTCTTCACTCGGCCTTTACTGGAAAAGTTGAAATTTATTCATAAAGCATGTTGTTCTCGGTGGCCCCATGAAAGACTTTGTCCGTGTCTTGCATGTCAGTTTCTTCTACTGATGAAATTTCCATGCGCACTCTATAATAATATGCAAAGGATATGCAAGTATGACTCGTTTGCGTCAGTGTCATATATAGGAATGAGGAAGAGAAGGGCAAGAATAGTCACTGGGGTCAGAGGATTTTACAGTCCTGCCTGATATAAATCAAGTTGTTATCTGGTACTTAAAAAAGTTGGCTATCCATCTCCCAGTTTTGCATGTTACTCTCTTTCTGAATCTTATATTCAGTGACACCATGGTCACGTTTATAGAAAGCTTTTGCAAAGTTTATGTTTATTACGTCAACATTTTGTTTCTCTTGCAGTGCCTTAACATTATCATTACAGTGGTCAGGCAACTGAGACAAACAAGACCTTTACGCCCTGAAATCATGTTGTCGTGGGTTATGCAGATTACTCGATTCCGTACGAGGTGGTCCATTACATCTTAGGACTTAAAACATTTTATAATGTACGATATGAACCCCACGGACGTATATATATATATATATATATATATATATATAAATTTAGGGTTGCTTTGCTTCCTCCTTTGTGCAGTGGTGCGATGGGAGTCGATTTTAAACTCGGGGACTATGCCCGAGTCTACTCGCATTATCCGGAGAATTTTTAGAAGCTCGCCCGAAAGGCGTTTTGCATTTCTATGTAAAAGAGAGAGAGTTCCAGGAGTCTGGACTCTTGGGGCAGAGTGCAAGGACTTGTTCGCATTGACCCTCTTGAAATCACATGGCGAGGTCGTGAGAACTGCTGTATGTAACGTAGGGAAATGACTCTTTGGGAAGAACTTGTTTGAGTCCCTCATCTTTGCGGTGGCATTTGACTCACTAAACAGTGATTCATTATTGCTTTGTTAGTGTCTCACTCATGTGCCAGTCACTCGCGTATGCGCCCTTTGCTGTTTTCAGCGAGCCATTGACGTTGGGGATCCTCGATTTGCATTTGAATATGATTAAACGTATTTTTCCTCTCCTGTGTCACTGATAAGCTCTTTCCTGTGTCTCGTATGACATTTTGAGTATATGGTTTATGTTCGTCAGTTCGTCTGATATGTTTTATTTGCCTTGCCGGGAGAGTTATGGCTCATTTAGGTCTTTATTTCGTGTTCTCCTGTATAGGGATCGTCTGTCTCGGTTTACCGTAGTAGACGTTTTGCGCCCTTTTTATGCTAATGTAAGTCTGTTCAGTGTTGTAAAGAGCTTTTGTGGTCATGGATCTGACGCGCTCCTCTGGAGTTTTGGTTCGCAACAAGGCTTCCCATTGCGTGGCAGACATCTCACTGATTACATCTTGCCATTTTATCCTATTATCATTAGATTTGAAAGTGCTTGGTTTCATCGCACAGGCGGTTTAGCATCCAATTTCACTTCAAATAGGCTCTGATCAGATTACAGTGTGTCTGAGATGGTGATGTACCAGATTAGGAGTACATTATTTATACCCTTTTTTTTTTTAGAGAAGACTTTGTCACTGTTTATAGTTCTCTCTTCTGCAGTTGTCCGTTTGAGCTGTTGCTGGCAGTGTATTCTTCTGCAGTTGTGTCTTTACTTACGTGTTTCCATCTTAAGGGCGGCAGGTTTGAAGTCTTCTAAGGAAGATCAAGGCAGGCTTCTGTGCGTCCTGTTTGTTATGTAAATTCATCTGGTGGCTTGCAGGTTGGTGTAGCAGCCATGTTTTTATTTTCAACCACTCCTCAGTTGATGAGCTCAGAGTTCTGTTCTAAGGGAATCTTCTACAGACAGTCCAGCTGTCCACACGTTCTTCCAGTCGTGTTGCGTCTGTACAGGTTGTAATATGGGATGGAAATCTAACTAGTCATATGATCTTAAGTTGCTCTTCAATGAGACCTGCAACTGCTGCATCCGATTCGGTCAGAAAACCTCTTACTTGATGGGGATTTTATTTTTTTGTGTCTGTGACATGAGTCCCTGTAAGTTGTTTCTAAGCTCCTCTGAAGGTTAATACGTCTGCACTGTTGAGCCTGGCAGATTAGTGCTTGCGATATCTTGCATCATTCTAGAGCGAAGCCGTTATCATGTTCCCCTCTGGCAAGATCTACCCTGTTTGACCCCATGTCTGTCTAAAGAAATATGAAATTTGATCACAGTTTTATTGACTGCAATGGCATGTGTTTAATAGTCTCGAGGTGTGTACCACATTGTCTCGACCACATCTTGATCCTCACAGTATTCATGCAGGCAAAGCCTTACCTCTAATGATAACTTGCGCATTTCTGGGTAGTAAGAGCTGCCTCTCTACCCAAGGAGGCATTTGCCTTTCTTCTGCATGTTTAAACATTCTCTTAGGGGTGGGTGGTACACGTGTTGGCCTGACCTAGATGGTCTGGAATGTGTTTACGCACAAGTTATCTGCTAAAAACAGGTCTCCTTCCTCGCTGAGTTGCTGGTAGGGAGCGTACTGGTATAAACAAAAATAAACTGAATAATTGAATGTATGTTTTACTGAAGGAAAAAAAAAGTTAATTCTGAGAAGCTCATTCATTTTTTTCTTTTTTCGTTGGATATTTCAGTCACGGACAGAAGTCCACATCAAGGCCGGGCCCTAATTGAAATATAGAGAGAGTTGAGAAATTGGGAAAAACAG
>JAYMFT010372051.1:0-21511 GCA_038088735.1 Panulirus argus
GGGGGCGGGGGGGGGGGGGGGGGGGGGGGGGGGGGGGGGGAGGGAGGTGGGAGCTGCATCAGTAATTCAAGACGTAGTCGAATGGCTAACGCGACCACCCGACACCGGAGGGAGGGGACATATGAACCACAGGACATGACCTGACCCGACGTGCACCCCGACCTGCTCTTATAAATGACCCGATTCAACCTTAGGCCTGACACTGAGTCAAGTCTCTTGTTGGTTTCATTTTCTGCTGAAAGAAGAAAAAATATCTCGAGAGAGGAGACGAGGTTTTTGTGCGTAACAGTTACAGAAAATTGTAAGCTTTGTATTCGTAAATTGTGTCATTTGGTGGCTAGTGTGCGCAGCTGCACGGGCTGCGCCCTGGAGGTGACCGCTTGGGCGGGACGCTGCCCACACATACCCACGATTCCCTTTGAGCGCCAGGGGGATGTATAATACATACCCGTTCAATATACTCGTGTACCGGGGCCAGGGCTCGAACCAGCGTTATCGAGATCATGAAACTCACAATTCATGGTTTAAGGGGATGTGCGAAGTCAGGCCCACACCGGCTGCTGTACTGGGGTGACAACGACAGACGATATCCCTAGGGGGAGGGGGAAGGGGGAGGGGAAGGGGACTGGAAGGGGAAGGGGACTGACTCTGTGAGGACGTCCAACCAAAATATGACAAGGGAGCACCTGGGTTAAGCCCCTGGGATTTAGTCAGCCTCCTCCTACTTTTAATCGCTTCGCCTGGCTTTCTCCCGCTCACCACACTCCCAAGAACCCACCTCCCCCCTCCATCTCCTCCCCTCTCCCCCACAAGCAAGTCCCTCCCAGATTCTACAACTCGCCGAACCCGTCCCTCCAGTCGACATCCAAGGATCGTCATATCCAGTCGTCACCAGGACCTGTAGGAACATAAAAAAGAAAATGAAAATAATATCTAAACGAGGAAAAGCCTAACACTTGGATTTGTTTCTTGCGTTGCCGACGGACGCTTATCTAAACACAAACGCAACATTACTCTCCAACAATGTAAGGAAGTATTCATTTGTCCTTACTTATAAATAAAGAAAGATAAAAGATAACTATCAGAATATATAAAAGTTTTCAAGGTTACAGTCACTGTCATCCACATGCTTCAGTCGTTACCTCTCGAAACTACACTGCTGCTCAACAACTTCATTAATTCGTCTTTGGTTCCTTTGAGACGGTGGCGGGATCACTGTCATTTCTTGTCCTCAGCCCGGGCCTCTCAGTGACCTAAATCGTCCATGTTTACACAATGATTTTTGTCACGACAGCGACGGATCTGCTACACTCTCCCGCCCACCCTGCGGGGCGGTGGCGCAAAGGACACGCTTTATCTTAAAATGTCCACAGGCTGGGTCTCGGAGACTGTGAGTGACAAGTAAGACAGATGTTTAAAGGAGTGGGTAACGCTGACTGAATTATCCATCGAGTTCCAAGGGAAGAGAACTGCTTACAGAAGGTCGAGCAAGAATTATTCAGTTAACTGGCGAGGCGTGAAACGCATGAACTATCCACGCGACGCACAAAGTTAGGATACTTGTCAATTATCTGAGGCAGAGATAGCGCTCTGGACGAAGTGATCGCACGTCGTGTATAAAGAAAGTCTCCAATTTTGGCTTCTGCTTCCTGCCAAAGGGGGGTCACAACCGTCGTGCTCAAGGCCATTACCACAGTGCACCGTACTGCCCTCGCAACTCAACGAGATTAATCAATAAGGATGGATTATACACAAGAGGGAGAGAGGGGGGGGGGGAGAGGAAACCGCAATCAATAGTTGAAGGTCATATTTCCTAAGCCAGGTAAATCCTGGTGGCGTGAATGGTACATGTGGGGGAGGAACAGGAAGTCCGAGGTCATCCTGACACCGCTGCTCACCCCAGGGGGCTGGGGGCGGGGCCTCAACTCTCACGATTGCCTAGTGATTAAACTGATCAACACCTAAAAACCACGCACGATACAAGGTTAACCACACAGAACGATAAGTCTGCAACAACCTGCGATATTTCTGTGCTGTTCCGTCACTTATTATGTTTATTAGTTAACTGATAAACGGGATAAATAATTTAATATGAAATTACTGGGAATTTACGTTTAAACTTTTACGGGCATCATGTTTCCAATACTGATGGGCCATAAACAGGGTAATTACGTACCGTGAGCTAGTGCAAATGGAGCCCAGCTGGCCCGGTCCGTGTCCCAGCTTGGGATACCGTCCCCGGGGGGATCTGTCTGTCCCTCGCACTTCGTCCACGTCCCAGACTTCAGCTGAGCCGCGAAGGAGAGTGCACCTCGTGGCCGATCCGTGCTCTGGGGCTGCCCACCCTCCTGACGACGCCCTTCCGCTCACAGGCGAAGCAGAAGACGCTTCCAAGAAAGGCAGACGTGACTCCGATTCTCCTGTCAGAGACAAGAAGGCTTCCGTCAAACGACGTGAGAAAGCTTCTAAACGAGCCATTACGAACTCCCTCGGTGAGAGCAAAGAGACGGACTTCGGAATTCTTCCACAGGCACAGCGAACTCTCGTGGTGAGTCTGTGAAGAACCTTTAACAGACGATATGATGAACACTTGCAAAGAGGTAATGGAGCGGAATCCCTTCAGGCAGGAAAACTGTTCATTGGGGATCGTATTCCCTTTCCATCACGCCTCCGGCAACACAGTGCTCTACAGTTCACGCCTTATAGGCCACAGAACACCACATACCTAGTTGTGCTGAAGGCATAATGATCCAACACCACCGGTTACAGTGACAACAGTCACTTATAACCCTGAACATCGTCCTGGTGGGGCTTGTGGGATCTACGCCACAATGCCCCTGCCACAGGGAGGGTCGAACCCCATACAACCACCCCTGACGTCCTGCTGCTGGGTTGTGCTTGGGTGGGAGGGGTTGTGAGGCGTACATCACAATTGATCCCATCCCGGCCGACCCAAGACGTATGCTAATGCCCTAAGGACGTGTTCCAATCTCGGACCCATTACCATTATTCCCCCTCACAGCCGCTGCTGCTGTTAAAACGTGATAATCTTAAGTGGGTGGCCTTCCGATGGTGATGACGTTATCCAGCTCGAGGAGTAAAGGAAAGAGGAGAGAGAAAAGTGTGGGAGTTGGAGGTCTTTCTTTTGTTCCTTTTTGGAAAAAAAAAAAAGCTTCCGGGAGAATCGGTAAAAAATCTCATGACCATATTTCATCCAGCATTATCGACATTTCCCCCCCCCCCCGTTTCTATCAGATAAGCTTTTCCCTGAGGTAAATGTATAATCAATAGTTAGACCT
Organism: Panulirus argus; assembly: GCA_038088735.1. Classification (NCBI taxonomy): domain Eukaryota; kingdom Metazoa; phylum Arthropoda; class Malacostraca; order Decapoda; family Palinuridae; genus Panulirus; species Panulirus argus. The sequence goes on from JAYMFT010372051.1 coordinate 3,300, forward strand.
TTTCCTACGGTTTGTTCTATATCGAGTCAAACATTTACCTTAGGTTCAAATATCATTTATAGTTAAGCCTTTCCCTACGGTGTATTCATTACAATCCTACAACTTTTTCTACTGTCTATATATAATCAAGAGTTCAGTCTTTCCATATGGTTTATATATAATTACTAACTAAACCTTAACCTACCATTTTTATATTGTGTTAAAACTTTCACTAAGGTTTATTTATTATCATCAGTTAAACCTTTCCTTACGGTTTATACACAGTTAATAATCAATAATTTTCCTAAGCTTCTTTTTTATGCCTAAGGCTCCAGTCACGGACAAAAGTCCACATCGAGGTCGGGCCCTAACTGAAATATAAAGAGAATTATGAAACGGAAAAAGAAAAGACAAGGGAAAGTATTTACGAATTTTGGAAGAAGCGAAAAATCTCTTTTGAAATGAGCCAGGTCATAGTTATTGGTAAAGACGTGAGATGGTCGAGAGTTAAGCCTTTTCCTTTGATTTATATATAAACTGTTAAACCTTTCTCTAAGGTTCATATGTTATCATTAGATAAACCTCTTCCTCGGGTTTATATACTTTCAAGAGTTAAACCTTTTCCCTAAGGTTCGTCATCAATATTTCTCATTTCCCTTTTACCTGTACATTTAGAGCCCACACATTCCTGACAGGTACGGATGGGTTTCTGAAATTACAGACCACTATATCCTGGGGGCCTGACCTAACCTAACCTACCAGCAGTAACAATCTAGATAACAAAGTGGCCTCAAAATTATCCTCTCTTTCTCATGGTATGGACAGTGCGACCAGGTTCACTCCCCAGGACTGGGTAGGGTCAATGGTTTATAGTGTTGGGGGTTTCTCAGTAGTAGGGCATAAGGTGGAGGGCAAGCACTTGTGTAGCGACCTTCCCAACACTGGAGACATCACCTACGTAGTGTCATCAGTAACCCAGGCCAGAGTATGGACGTGCGCGCTCCGCGGTTTTCCGCTCCTGCTGTGGTGACTTATATCAACAACATGAGTTATGAAGGGCAATAAACAACCGTCGGCGCTACAGCCAACAGCGACAATCGCTAGGTGTGTGGTTAATCGCTTGGTTCGCGTGTGACGACCATTAGTGGAGCGTGTGCTGGATACCTGCCTTCCTCCTGTGGTGTGGTTAAGGCGCGCTGGTTTCACAAGAACAACGCACCTGTGTCCGTTGCTTCACACTGGTGAGAATCACCCAACAGGGAACACAGGTGTGGTCAGGATGCCACACGGGGCAAAGTATATGACACCTGGAGTTAAGGAGTTAGACTGGCGGGATGTCAGAGTGAAGAGGGAGGTGTGGTGGTTACCTCGAGACACGGCCGAGATTTTAATCCTCCCTCCTCCTCCTCCTCCAAGGATTCAGTCCCAAAGGGATTGCATCCCCAGGCCAGGTGTCCCGCCCACACCTGTCACACACACCGTGGCTCAGGAGTTGGTCACACCTGTTACTGAAGATTCCACTGATGTACCCTTGGCTTTGGAGCGTTCAGACCTGCGGTAACATTACGATACACCAGTCTACACAGTGACTTGCACTACGTCTGGTCTGGCCAATCGAGCCCTGGCGTCGCTTGCGGACGGTGACGGGGGGGGGGGGGTCAACCAAGCGGAGGTGCTTCATGGACTGACCACAACCGGTGGCTGGTAGCAGGAGAGATTCTGGCGGGGGTACAGAACGGCGTTCACTTTTCGAATGCTGCGTCGAAGTTTGGTCACCACCGCGCATGAGGAACGCCTTCAGCCATTACCTTAATCATCTGATCAGTAACCAGCCGCCTCGCTTTATTTACCTACAGTATACCTGTTCATTCACGGACTCTTGTCCATCTTCCTTCCATTATCATCTACCTTCTCTTCGACTCCAGCTATCATCCTTTCCACGCAAATCGACATTCGAAGCTTTTCCAGTCGAGCCTTTCTCACAGCGTTGCCTCTGCGGGATACGTCTCTCTTCCTATCCGCCCAAACATAGATATGCAAAAATATCTATGCATTATCGCCACCCATCGACGCCTGACAAGGCCTTTTTCCAGCCTAGAACCACAGTACATCTTGTGGTGAGGGAAACGAGCGTGGTACTCCGGCCAAGGACCAAACCCCGCAACCCCCAGGCCGTGTGTGGCCGGGCCCGGGGTTTATTTCTACTACAAATGGCTCCCCGGAGATTCTCAGAGCCTTCCCTCGGGGCTTACCTCCCATTTTCTGGTCGAGTGAGTGTCTTCCCAAGGGAAGGTGAGGCGGAGGGAGTGTTGGGGGGGGGGAGAGGAGAGGCGATGGGGGTGGGGGGGACAGAGCAGTGAGGGAATGATAAGGGGAGGTGACAGGGGGAAGGAGTAGGGGGGAATGAGGATGGGAGGGGGGAGGGCAGAAACAGGCTGGAGAGGGAACGATGGAAGGGAATGGAGGAAGAAGTAATAGGAAACAGTGGGGAGAGAGAGTTAATGGGGTGAGAGAAGCGAAATGGGGGAGCCACAAGAACAGCGCGGAGAGGGAGGAGGCGGGAGGAGGGTAATAACATACACGGTGGTGAGGGTGAGGGCAGGAGAGGCTGGATGGTGGTGGCGTGGGCTCAGCAGTATGGCGATCCTATCGTACTTCAGGTGTTGCTCAGACAACACCTCCTCCTCCTCCTCCCTCCTTCTGCTGCTCCACACACCAGAGCCTGGTTGCACGGGACCTACATCCACTCACCGCCAAACTAACCCGTACAGCCTACGGTAATAAAAATGCACCCACATCCATTATCTTTTCCTCCTCCTCCTCCCCCTTATCTTCTCTCTTATACCCCACTCTACTCTGCCATACCCCCACCATCCTCCTCCTCCTCCTCCTCCAAGCATGGTGGCAGTTCAGAGGACTAAATTGTGGGGTAATCTCGAAGCTTACTCGATAATTTAACGTAATTTGAGAGAAGCCGTGACGAGGTATCGAGACTTAAACTCGACTGATGGTCATAATTAAGGTTTTTCGCTCACACAGTTCCCAGAACTTGTAAATGGACTTTAACTGCCGAGTGTCCCTCTTCTCTCCCTCTCTCTCTCTCTCTCTCTCACACACACACACACACACACACACACAAAAGGCAATAATCCTCAGGACACAAAATGTGATTACTGACAAGGATTCCAATTCAGGTATTTCGTTCCCGGAGATGACACACACACCCACACACACAGTAGCTCGGCTCTCGTGACTGCAGTTTCAACCAGTCCATGAGTGATTACCTATAATGACTCTCACTCGGAGGTGGGAAGGCCACGCCCAACCATCGCACGATGCAAACAACCTCAACCAGTGGAGGGAAGCGGGTGGCTATGTATGTTTATCTCCGTTGACGTGGTCTTGGCGGCCAGGGGATGGCGGGTTCGAATCCACCCAACTCCCGGTGCGAACGCATTACCAGAGTACACCTGTCGCGAACAGATGCAGGAACAACTTCACGAGAGCGAGTCTAATTCTCAGTGCTTCTGAGCGCCGGTATCCGCACGTTTAAGTAAATATTCCCAATACTGACGAATACCTGTGAAGATTCCTACTCCTCTTCCAACAACTAAATAAATAATTACTAAATTGAGCAGTATCGTAACTTAGCCTCCGATACTTGGTGAGCATGGCAACGTTGCCTCCGGACACCTAACTTTGCCCCCACCTACACTGGAGTATCCTAACTCTGCCCCACGAACTTGAGTAGTAACCTAACTTTGCTCCGGGTACGGGAGTATCATCCGAATTTTACCCGACCGTACTTGTCGAGTATCTTAACTTTACCCTCCACTAGGGTACTTGAGAAGGATCCCAAGTTTGCCCCCCTCTCCCCCTAGGTACGTGATAAGTATCCTAACTTTGCTTAACGTAAACAGTTCACTGGTAATGTAACTTGTTATGTACATAAGTGAGTTAGAGCGGCCCAGTTCCTGCAGAGCCTTCTTCCCCGCGCACCCCGTACCCTATCTTCTACGTCGCCCACGGGATGGGCTGCAGCGCACGATAAACCCGGCCGGTTTTTGAGGCAGAAATGAGAAATGAATGAAGGCGGCCGTAAGTAAGTTTATACTGGTGTAATCATGGTGGAGTTGGCGTCGGCCCGGGGGATAAGTGAGGTCGGGGGAGGAAGGAGGGAGGGAGGGCAAGGGGGAAGGGGGTTCTGGAAGGTATATATATGATGAGGGGTAGGGAAGGGAAGAGGGATGAGGGGGGGGATGTAATGGCCAGGGAGGGTGCCGGCGCTCACAGCGCTCCTCGTAATGTTACCTTATATACCCCTAACACCATCCTCTGTACCGTCCTGTTCGGTATATGGGCAGCCTTGCGTTATCAGCGTTATCTCGCCAGAGTGTGCGCCTCCCCCCGCCTCGACCACACTTTTGCCATCTCTCTCTCTCTCTCTCTCCCTCCCTTTTTAAAGATGTACGCACGCCTCACGCCACTTGAGGAGCGGGAGTCTTTCTTTTTTTTTCATTCCCTTCTGCAAGCAAGTCCGACCCTGACGTGGGTATGAGCGGCCGCGGTCTGTGCCTTTTTCTTCATGCAAGAGAAAAACCTTCCTGTCATCTGCCACCCCCTCCCCCTTATCTGTCATCTGGGTCGAGTCTTTCCGGTCTGGTTTTACTATCTGCACTTTGAAATCTCTCTCTCTCTCCCTCTCTCCCTTTCTCTCTCTCTTTCTCCCTCCCTCTCTCTCTCTCTCTCGCTCTCTCTCTCTCTCTCGTTTTATTTTTTCTTATCTTGTCTTACACTTAACGTCTTTGTCTTAATTTCTTTCTCGTGTCATCTGCTCTGGTGATCTGCTATCAATAAGGGTCTTTGTCTACGTGCATATACAAAATAAAGAAGGAAAAACCTATACATGTTTTCACGTTGTCTTACGCTGTTCCCTCCATGATTTTATATAATGAGTTCTCGCAGCCTTAGCGCTTTCTGCTTCCTCCAGCACTCTCTGGCCCGATCCGCTTAACAAAGACGACCTATTTTACCAGCGCCTTTTTTTTCTTTTTTTTTTTTTTACCGGCCGACCGACTGAACCGCCTGTGGAGTCGCGTCGCTCCCAAGTCACAACGTTATCTACCTACTCCCCTGAGGCCTCCTCCCTTGCTTTATCCTTTGTCTATTTTTTCACGAAATATCTTTTTTCCTGCCTTGGTTTCCTGACAGCTTTTACGATTTTCCCATCCTCACCTTAATCATCAGTTCCTATAATCTTTATTGAGTCTTCCTTCGTCTTACTTTATCTTTTTTATGGCCTAACTTCCTTCTCTGATCTGTCTCATTTCCCCCTCGGTCCTTCTCGGTTTCTTCTTCATCTAGCCTCACCTGATGTCTTGTGGTGATGACGAATGTGACAAACGATGACAGGTCTTAATGTTTAGCGTTTGCCCCATTCTCCCAACTTAGCAAATGATGTCAGACAGGCACTAAAAAAAAAAGAAAAAAAAAAAACAGCGCATAGGTTCGAATCCTGGTTGCGGCAGTCGGTCCACACAGTCGACCCAGCTGTTCATCCACCCCCCCCCCCCGCTGTGGCCTTATTCTACCAGGTCTCCCCTTGAGTGTGGACCGTCTCCTGTTGTCTCCCCATGGGGTGTGTTCCCTCCTACCCCAAGACCTTCCCGCACCACGGGTCTTGCGGGGAGACACTCAGCACCCGAAAAAAAAAGATAATGATGCATATGGTCAATTATGTGTCCCCTACTTCCGCGCTGTAATTCAGCGTCTTAAGACGTTCGTCCCAAGTTTCCGGGCTTCATATCGCATGCCTTCCGCTCGACCTTTACTAGACCAGGATTCCTGATTGTGAAGTTATTTCGTAACCTCTCAATTTGTCCTGACGTGCGTCTATACCAGAGACAACGAAACTCTGTTTCATTAGAAAAACAAAATGAACTTGTATTACTCCAAGCTGCTAACAACAAAAGGTTCTTAAATCTGTACTGTCTATGACACGGTCTCTAATCCCTTTGTTTCTTGTGTATTATGCAACTCCTAAAAACTTCATTTTCATTGCGGACAACGTATAATACCTCGGTCCTTACGGAGTACTGTTCATACAACGTCTACAAGATCGTATATTTAACTACCATAATACCAAAACTTACGATCGCGTAATAATACATTCAAGCGTACATTCATACAAAAGAAAAAATAATACTTAAGTTCAATAAAGACAAACCAAAAAGCAATTCAAACCCCCACCCACCCCCTCCTCCTCCCCCTTCCGTACTTATTCATGCGTGCATTAACAGACACGTGCAACAACACGCACACACACCACCCCACACACACACACACACACACCCTTCCCCCTTCCCTGCCCCCCCTACCGCCATCTCTCGCACGAAACAAAAGCAATTTCCATTCAGCTATTTTTGGTCTGTGCCGAAGTCTCTCTCTCTCCTTTGTCTCAGCCTTGCTCAACGGCCGCGGCGCCAACACCGTGCTAACCCACGCGCGCCACTAAGATTCACTTTCCCTCCGGTTCAAGACTGGATGATGGAACCTAGAGGACGGGGGCGAGGTAGCGCCCGCTACCGCTGACCGAGTAAGAGTTTGATATTCGCAGGTGCTGGTGCTTCGGTGGTTAAGGCTTTGGGAACCAGCAGATGGGTAATTATGGTGATTACGGCGAGTTGGAAGGGCTTCATTGCCTCTTCTTAATGAGATATAAAGATCCCCATCTTTTTCTTTTTTTCAAGTCACTACGATGGGGGAGGGGAGGAGGGGAGGAGAGCATTATTCATGAAGGGGCGAGCGACTCGCGATACGTCTCTAAATCATCCTATCTTCACTTAAAAAAAAATCTTTACTATTCTCAAATATTTAGTATTCATTTCTAAATACAGGAATACCACCCTATCTTAACGTATTCACATATTTATCTACTGAGAAGCAATACACAGACATATTAACATAAAAACTTAAATTTCCAGCATAACTTAGTTGTCCCTAATAACATACGATTCTGCTTTTCGGAAGGTTCAAATCTGCCGCACGATCAGGAGGTGTGGCACATACATACGTTGTCTCAGCGTTCCACGCTCACAAAAACAGAAAAAAACGGTTGACAGTCTACAACAATGGGGACCATGGGTCAGTTTCAAACCCCAACAAGTCCTATGCGGTGGACAGCCCGCGTGACCACCACCACCACAGCGATATATCTGGCACACCCGGACCCTTCCTTCTCCACACGTATACCTAACTCACGTGTGTACGCTCCATAAGATAAATTCACACCAGACACTTATACACCTACGAAAAGCACACACACACACACCTCGCAATGCATAAATCATTATATTTTCGCTTGTGCATTATCTACGGCTTCCCCAAACTCAAAACACACACACACACAGACACACACACAAACAAACACACAAGCAAGCACCCACACACCGTTCGTGTATACGCCTGGCTGCACGCAACCCACCCCCCTCCGATCCCCCAACAGCCACTAGATGTGCACACCCACACATGTGCACCTCCACGCCGGGGCGTACACATGAGCGTGTGTGTGTGTGTGTGTGTGTGTGTGTGTGTGTGTGCAGGCTGTGACGTCACGCACCTTCAATTATCCGGACATGAACTTGGCCACTTACTGAAGAGAGAGCGCGCGACAAAGGCGTAACCATCAAGGCTCGCGGCACATCATTACGACCCTTATCGCCTCGCCCATGAGGGCTAAAAGCCCACTACTCACGTTATATCTACCGAGTCCCATCTCGCCCTTACGACCGGAGAATTGACGTGGAAATGTGAAAGAAGATGAAGGAAGACTGATTAACATGTTTGCACGGACTCCCGCCCTTTTTTTCTTTTCTCCTCCTCTATTTTTTTTTCAGGCGAATTGAAATAAAATGGTGCACATTTCAGCGCACGTGAGCACAGCGCCCCTCAAGGTGAGCAAACTGCGAACTACTCCGGGAAAACACATCGAGCCTGGCTCAGTGAGGAGGAGGAAACAGCGCTCGCACGGAAGGAAGGAACTTGATAAATACGTTCAAGATCTCTGATAAAGAGATATATGGCCACTGTTCCCCGCGCGCAGCAGGGGACACGAGGGTGTGAGGGAGGAAGACACGGGGGTGTGAGGGAGGAAGACACGGGGGTGTGAAGGAGGGAGGGAGGAAGGGGGAGGGGGAGATAAGAGAGAATGACTGCATTAATAGGGCTGGCGCGCGTGCGCGCGGCGGAGGAAGTAATAAACCGAAATAAAGTTTTGGGACGCGGGGGAGGAAAATGTGGTGGATGATATCCGATGATGATCGTCACGCAGAAAACGGCAAGAAATGTAGAGAGGATGACGGACACAAAAAAGTACTCGACATTAATAACGATTTAAATATACAACAGTAGAGCGAATTTCCGGATAAAAACAACGTTATACATTTACTTCAACGCGTTTTTTTTTTTTTTCAGCACAGATATATTGAAAAATAAGTGATTTTTAAAGATGAGATGTCTGCTAGTTAGGGAATTTGAGTTACTTTATGTTGCAATATTTTCCGGACTGGAATCCTGAATGCGCAAATGTTTGGTATTATTTTGCGAACGAAGCATTGGAGGTAATGAGACATGATTTTCCGCTAACTCAGCTGGATTGGCTGAGGGAGATGGAGGGAGGGGCAAGGGGTGACTTCCTGAAAGAGGAATATACGACCTTTCCCGGAATGGGGAGAGGGGAGACGGGGAGGGGAAGATTGAGGCCGTCTCTCCCGAGCGAGAAATATTCCCTGGACTGACGTGGAACCTTTGAACCTAACCAAGAGAACCGTTCGTGCGGAAATCGATTAAACTTTAAAGAAAAAAAAATCGTCGTATAAACTTAGGGGTTGAACGTTCCTAAAGAAAAAAAAAGCTCTTCAACAAACGTAAAAGAATATATATATATATATATATATATATATATATATATATATATATATATATATATATGCTGATTTTAAGTCGGCTACGTTACTGAGGTCTCCATCTGGTTGTGTCAGCATACGTATAATCTTCAGTTGGTGGCGCCGGAACCCACCCCATCCGCCCTCCTATCACCAAGCTTCACCAACCAAGTAATGGCTGGCCGAAAGAGGGAGGGAGTGACACCCCCCCCCAGGGGAGGATCTAATCATCCCCCTACACATACCCACACCCACACACAACAGCACGGCTGTCACCTCAATACGGGAAGCATTTTGTTAGTCACCAGCACTAGTTGTTGGGAGGGAAGAGGGAGGTGGGGGAAAGAAGGAGGAGAGGAGGAAGAGAAGCAGATGGAGGAGGATGAGGGGAAGGAGGAAGGAAGAGAGAAATAGAAGCATGGCGCAGGGTGAGGAGGGGTCGGCCACGGGGTAGAAGAAAGGCGGGAAAGTCAAGCTGCAGTATTTAAAAATACCTCCCCCTCTGTAACCTTTTAATTACTCTCCCCCTCCACGGAACGAAAATAGACTTAGTTTACGGCGGACAAAAAAGAAAAGAGAGACCACCAAAGTACCAGCGCGTGATATCGCAGCTGCTGCTGGGCTCTACACTTCAAAAATAAGTTTGTATCCGGGTTGCTGGGATACCTTAACGTTCTCAACACACAGGGTATGTTCGTGTACGCGTGTACACAGCGAGCAGACACATGAAATCGATGAACTGGGTGGTATACAAACCGCAACACATCCCACTGACTACAACACTTTTTTTCGTACGGTTTAAGAGTCTGTCGTCACTGGACGTCACTGATTGACACTATATTCATTCAAAGCTTTTATGGACCATTACCACGGTGCTCTGAAAATCTAATCATATTTCGTTTCAAGGTACTCCGGCCTTACTTGCCCTTCCCGTTCTCAAGACCTGAGGAATTCCTTTCAGATACGGGATGTAATGTCTCATCTTCTCCTGCTTACATACAAAGCTATAGGAGAGAGAAGTGAATGATGTGGGGGTATTCATCTTTGCTAAGAAAGTTGAAACTTGCCTTCTGCGTACTGTGAAAATTTCAATTACCTTTGTTTGTGATAAGATGCAAGTAAATGTGCTTTCAATTCGGGTCAGTTTACACATTTTGGGGAATTTCATTTTTGTAGGATAGGAATTCCCTACCCCTACCTGACATATTGGCACTACCTGCAGCCATTACTTACTCTTAAATGCTTCATCTTATCCGTCATATTTACTAAAGCAAAATGCGTTATATGGTAACCCATCGGAGAGATAGGTCTTCTGCATTAATGCGATAAACACGTATGAGACTACTATTAAAGAGATAGATAAGTGACCCACTGAAGCCAACGGTTAGCTACGTTTTCTGTATCATCTACAGGACGAGAGAAAACTTCATACAGTAGAACGAATAAACATTGACATAACTTGATGGAAAAAATCATTCACCATCGGTGTCATTATCGTCAGCACCAGCATCACTTCTATCACTGTCGGCATCGGCACCATCACTATCATCACTACCAGCACCACTATCATCACTATTACCTTTACCACTATCATCACTATTTCCTTTGTCAACGTCACCCTCATCACTGATTGTATGATAAACACCATCATCATCATCATCATCATATCATCATCACCATCGGGAGCAGCAGCAGCATCACTATCATTACCACTGACACCATCATTATCAGTATCATCATGAGATCATCATAAACCATAATGCTGTTATTGTTAGGCATAATCGTCCTTATCACCAAGGCATTCAGCATCATCATCACCATCATCATCATCGCCATCATCATCACCATCATCGTCACCATCATCATCACTAATGCCTCGTCATCTTTGTTAAACCGTTAGTTCTTTATCTCATTCGTTTTCGTCTTCGGATCTGTCATTGTCGTCATTCACTCGCTCCTCGCATCTTCGTCTTTTCCTATTAATTTCTAATCTATATTTTTCATAATTTTTAAATCATAATTTTAAACTGTCTTTTTAGTATTTCGTTTTTCCTTCGTGTTTTCTTTTTATTTGATTGTATGATTTTTTCTGTCGCTTCCACTGCCTTCATTCTTCTTTCCTTCCAACTCCTTCTCATTTTTTCTGTTTTCCTTACTTCATAATTGTCCGTCTATCCCCCTCCCCCTCTCATCTTGGCTATCTTCCTTTCTCCTGGGTGAAGGCGTTGTTGTGGGGTCGTGAGTGGCGACATAATGTCCCACAAGGGTGTGTGCGTGGTGAACTGCGCCATAACGTCACCTGCACAGCGGAAGGATGCGTAACCTTTGCATTGTTTCACCTGACTCATGCATCATGCAGCGGCGGGAGCGGCGCACGTCTGGTCTCGCCAAGCCACGGCATTTTGGATGCCCTTTTCTCTCTCTCTCTCTCTCTCTCTCTCTCTCTCTCTCTCTCCCACCGGGAGTTCCCAGGTAACATGCGTTACGCCGTCACTCTCGTCCAGCCACAGGTCTCAGGACCGGTGATTCGTAACGTATGTATTCCGTGCAAATTCCCGCGTCACGCTTTTAATGTTTTTCTCCTAAATTTCCTCTGGAAATTGGTGTAGGGACGGATTGAGACGCGGTATAGAGGCAAATTATGGATGGCGTGCCGTGGGATCATAATCCTCTTCAGAATTCCAGCCTGACATCATTTCGTCAGGGTTCGATCCACGTCATTCGCATGCTGATGGTGTTGGTCTACCTTATTCTCTCTACCTAGGAATGTCACAGAATGTGTGAACGGTAAATACCATAAACGTTTTTTTACCTCCTGACGATGAAATCTGATTGGTTCAACAGCTGCATGATTGGTTCAACTCTCAGATGCCTGGTACAACATGTACGTGATTAGTTCAACACGTACATGATTGGTTCAACACGTACATGATTGGTTCAAAACGTACATGATTAGTTCAACACGTACATGATTGGTTCAATGCTTATGCACTTGGTTCAACACGTACATGATTAGTTCAACACGTACATGATTGGTTCAACACGTACATGATTGGTTCAACACGTACATGATTAGTTCAACACGTACATGATTGGTTCAATACTTATGCACCTGGTTCAACACGTACATGATTAGTTCAACACGTACATGATTGGTTCAACAACCACATGATTAGTTCAAGTCCCACATGATTCTGTTATATAAACCTTATCCCTTTTTTAACAGCCGATTTACTTACAGGCACAGTTTATGACGTGCACATCCTACCGTAGTTGAACAGATGCCACAAATGAAAACAGTAAGAGTAAGGTTGAATACCAGATGGAGGATTGCACTGTGCAGTTCTACATATTTCCACGGCAACCACATCCCTTTCTCCTCAGAACCAATTTGCATACCTTTAGATTTCTCATCCCTACATACCCATCGACTATCTAAACGCTTCTTTATTTCTTATATTTTATTCAGTTTCATTGAGGTGTGATGTACGAAGCGCGTATACTAATGGTTGCTAAGGTCCGTATGCCTAGTCATACAAAGCACCAACGTGTCTTCCAGCCTGAGATACCTTCCTAAAATCCAAATTAATCATAGCTTCTTAAGCGATGGCGTTATGAAGGGTGTAAAGCCTCGCTAAGGAGGTCCTCTTTGCACTCCCTGTACCAACGAAACGTGTGTCTCTGGTCACCTGCAGTACCTGCAGGTTTGACGAGGCATCCCTCAGGGCGGGACACCACCACGCAAACGTCACTTGTATACCGCGGCCATAAAAGCAACAGACAGCATCACTACACACACACACACACACATATACATAGAATAGTAGTGTTACAAACCCACAAGGGTCATATTTGCTTGACGCATTAAGAGCTTGCAGGATAATAGAATTCATCTTTCAACACCTGAAGAACGTGTTCAGATTTTGCCGACCGGTGTTTATTGTTATACAGCTTGATGTTGACGGTTTTAATGGTGACCCTGGCAGTCGACATGCGAAAATCCATATGACTTATTAATCCATCAAACGCACCGTCACGTCAGTGTCCTTTGTCTGTCTCTAGGCTGCAGGTAGGTTCCCAAGTCTTTACCTCCATCTGATTACTCCACAACCTAACAAACGAGTGAGAAAATTGCTGAGGATGACAAATTTCAGCCGGCCATCCCTCCTGCCGGAGCTATTACTTGGAAATTTTTTGCACTGTATTTCCCCTGTCTGGAAATGCATTGAATCTAATGCTAACTTCCTAAGTTAGCGAAATGCAGTTGATATGTGTTATAACTAAGGGCAAGATAGGCTGAAACCTTGAGTAATATGTTGTCTAGAAATAAGAAGGGAAAAAATTTTGTATTTTTCGCAGTTTTGCTTTGATTTCTTATGTTTACGTTCTTAACCTTTTTTGACGTTTGATGTGTCAGTTGTCGATGGTCGGGCTGCTCCCTGAACTCTTATCACTCGACCTTGGTTTAGAATATGAGATATTTGTTTAGCGCTACCCTCTACGGACGCGCACTTGACCCCCTACGGACATGCACTTGACCCCCTACGAACGTGCACTTGTCCCGATTGCCAGTAGAAAACATTTTACATATCACTGCAAATTCTCAAAAAGCATTTTCCACATTACACTTTTAATCCTCCATGGAATAATACCTGTCTTTATATAAGTCCTATATGAGTGGATGTGAGCGTGTGAGGAGGTTCCTCATCTGTCTTTTCCTGGAGATAGCTCGCTATTGTGGGAAGAGCCATAGAAAGAGAGAGAGAGAGCGAGAAAGATTGCCTGATTTTCTGAAATAGAAACAGAGGTTCCCTGTAACCACCAGTCAGAAGCAAACTGAGGCAGTGTGAGTCCTGCTGGAGTTGACTGCCGCTCCCGAAGGAGAGCCACACACACGTCCCTCTCCCTCTGGCACCGTCCTTTCGAGCCTGGCAGCGCCAGCGGCCGCCGCCTCAGACCGTAAAGACCAGGTCCTGCCGCACTCTTAAAGACGCTCTCAGCGTCCCTAACTCGAGTAACTTGAAAGAGAACTTGCCCTTCTTGATCACCAGGTCCCTAAAATAGTAGAGTAGAGTAAAGCAGAGTAAGAGAAGAGTAGGGCTGAGTAGAGCCTCTCTACTCGGAACAGAATCTCTGACAGCTACAAACGTCCGTAATCTCCGAAGACATTCACAAGGCCGTGGACAGAAAAGAGCAACGGATTAAGTTAGTCAACCTCAACACTGGCGTTGCTGGGTTGACCCATCGGCTGCCACACCTCGCAGTGTCAAGCAGGCGGGATGCACTGCAGCACCGCCTCCACTATGCAGTGCCGTTGCCAGGCACTGCACCTCCCATCTTTATAAAGTGTCAATAATTAGCGTTGAAGGCCACAGGTGGCAGGTGGTAATGGTCACGAGGATGAGTGAGGGTCATGTCATTGGTGATGGAGAGGTGTGTGTGTGTGTGTATGTGTGTGTCAGTCAGTCATACTGTGGGGAGGTGGGTGTACCTTACCTGACCTGACCTGACCTGACCTTACCTTAGCCAGGTGGTACATGACACTGGGAAAAACGGTACCAATTTCTTACATTCCAGGGTACAGTGTCTTAAGAAAAATGTTTTCGTCATTAAATCTGGGAATTTATTTCGCGTATTGCAGTTTAGTATTTGGATTTTAAAAGTGGAAAACAGCAAAAATTCTGAGTTTTTTTTTAATTAATTTGATAATTTTTAATTGAGACTTTAACGTAACAACAGTGATATTAACAATATCACCTTCCTCATAACCAGTGTTTGTTATATAAAGTGGTCCTTTATATCCAGCGTTTGATGTATCGTTTGGATATATCAAACGCTGGATGCAAAGACCACTTCACATAACAGATACTGGATATAAGAACCACAGGATGTAACAGACCCTATAGGGGTCACAGGATACAGCAATCACTGGATTTAAGGCTGCAGGATGTAATGAACTCCGAATTTAACGACCACATGGTATAATAAACACTGAATTAAAGGACCAATGGATATGATAGACGCTGGATATACGGATCACAGGATATAACAAACACGGGATATAGGGACCGAAAGGTATAAGAAACATGCAATGTAATGACAAGAGTATACGAAAACACTGCATATATGGACCACTTCATATATTAAATGCTTGATATAAGGACCAAAGGATATACTTACTATAAGGACTACAAGATATAACAAATGCTGGCTATGAAGACCACGAGATATAACCAGAACTGGATATAAGGACCACCTGATATAAGAAACACGAGACGTAAGGTCCACAGCATACAAGAAACACTGGATTTATGGACCACAAGGTATAACAAATACTGGATATGATTACCACTACATTTAGCGAACGCCACGATTTATGGACCACAGGACATAAGGAGATAAAAACGGATTTGATAATCTTTCGTGAAGACGGAAGTCCAATCAAGCGTAATCCAAATACCCAGCTGATGGGGGGGGGAGGGGTTTGTGTTTAGTTCAGGTCAACAGTTGACCTCTAACGGTTCGAGGTCTCCGCAAACGCGCATCTGTCCCTGTGTGTGTGAGAGAGAGAGAGAGAGAGCGTTGAAAAAAAGACTGGTGATTGGGAATAACTTGTTTAAGAACAGGGACATACACAGGTATTCGTATGATGAGTAGGTGGGCATTATTGGAAATCATATAGTATTTGATAGGCGTGCAAAAGAGAGACTATTGGACGTGAATGTGCTGGAAAGAGGCAGGTGGTGAGATGTCTGATCACAACTTGGTGAAGGCCAGGGTGAAGATTTCTCTAAAGGTTTTCGGAAGAGAGGAAATGGTATGGGTGAGAAGGTGGTGGTGAAAGTGAGTGGGCCTGGAAAAGGGCCTTGTGTGAAAGTGAGTGAGCCTGGAAAAGAGGCTTGTGTGAAAGTGAGTGAGCCTGGAAAAGAGACGTGTGAAAGTGAGAGAGGGAAAAGAGGTTTTTGTGAAAAGATATCAAGTGAGACTGAGTGTAGAAAGGCAAAATGTGAGATTAAATGAAGTCAGGGGAGTGGGTGAGATATGGGAGTTATTTACGAAAGAAATGCCAGCAATCCTGACATGGAGAGTGTAGGATGGCTCCAGGCACCACTTTAACGCTCCTCAGTCAGGACGGTAGTACCACCCTGGACGGCTGCTATCAACAACCTACTACCTAATGGGTTGCTCTAAGAGGATGGGATAATCCTTAAGTTAGCTGGGGTACTGGGAGGGGCCAATACACTGTCACCTGAGCCCTCCCTCTCGCTGGCAGTAGAATCACACAGGTCAGTGTGGTCGTAGAAGTATACCCTAAACTTGAAGGGGTAGTGGGAGGGGCCATTACTCTACTACCTGAGCCCTCCCTCTCACTAGCAGGAGATTCAATATAACCGTACCTCTTTCTCTATCATACATCCTCTCTCTCGCCACTCGCTCGACCAAACCCCTCCTCACACCACATATTATTTAAGCTGGGTGTTGAAACCGTGCGACCTGCATACACTCGATGAGGCGACCCTCCTCCGCGGAACATGCAATGCGCTGCAGAATTCCAACATACCACCAGAAACCCCCTCATCAGCTGGAGTGCGACCATCCTTACTCGGAAACAAGCGAGTCAGCGTCACAGACCGCACGAGACGCCCTTCGGTAAAATCCTAACAATATCGGTGATAGGAATAACAGAGAAGCGTTACAGTAAGGACTACCATCCTATGGAATAACATCTGCTTGATTTTCCGGGTTTGAAGGCGCTCCCCAGTGTGGAGACTTTCAGGTTCTTATCAAGAGAGAGAAAGGCGAAGGACCCGTCTTATAATCTGGTGTCTGCAGATGTATAGAAACATGTTTATCAACCGCACACCAATTCCGGACGTGGTGTGAATGACAGAATTATCAAAGACATTGAGAAAAGTATTCAAACATTATAGCACTGTTTTATAAGCTATGTGAAGAGTGTTAATTGAAGAAAGAGAGAGAGAAAAAAAGACTTGCTAAAAACGTATCGTCGTAAAACATGACTTTCAACGATCTTTGAACTCCAGAGATCAAGTTTGATTTCACTGATATCCAGTCTCATAAGGTTGAAGGAATAGATGAGAAGGTTTATCTTTCCTCATGACATTACGAGGTTCTCCCTGTATCTAATAAATGAGAGAGAGACGAAGAATTTTGTCAAGATGAGACAAAGCGAGGTGTTCTCCTCGCCAAGTCGACGGACAGACTAGAATATGTGTTTTACTCGTTTTCTTTCATCCAACACGATTCATTTAAAGGGAAGACTGACCCATAGACGAGTTATGAGACAAGTCATTAGGCTCTCGTCTCTAGAGGTATTCGGATTGCAACGACGCCTCATACCTTCAGACCTATGTTGTTCAAAAGCTATTTTGCCTTTTGTATGGGATCTAGCTAACTATGCAACCGGCAGGCGTCATCTTCACCTGGAACTATAAAAAAGCTAATAGAGTCTGTGTATATATACAAAAAAAATGTGTTACCAGTAGCACCTGTTTTTGACGCCATGTCTTTTACGTTTTATGTCCGGTTAGTGGAAATAACAAGTCGTATTGTTTAGCTCCGATTTGTGCAGTATAGTTATGTTTTATCACACTTCGCGCAGTGGCATTCCTGTTTCTCTTCATTTCTGCTGTATGCAATGAAAATATTGTTTTTAGTTCTGTTTTCTCTAATAAAGACATGACGAGGCGCGTTGCTTAATAGAGTCATGTTTAGTTGTCTTGTGTCATAAAGTCATCGTGTTTAGATGGTTTGTGTCATAATGTCATATTTTTTTTTTTTGGTTCGTTTGTGTCATAAAGTCATCATATTTAGATCTTATGTGTCATAGAGTCATCATATATAGATCTGTCATAAAGTCATCATATTTAGATCTTCTGTGTCATAAAGTCATCATGTTTAGATCTTTTGTGTCACAGAATCATCTCGTTCAGTACGTCTGCGCAATAGAGTCATCCTGTTTAGTTCTCCTGTGTCATCAAGTCATCACGTTTACTCCTCTTTCTCTTGCTTTTCAGCTCAGCCGATTCGTTAAATTTCATTATTTTTTTTTCCCTTTTTCGTTAAATGATTTGCCTGATAACATTAGTCATGAAATGAAATGCCTGAATATAGCAACCAACTCAGAATAATAATCAAACTTGATCTCTGTAGTTCAAATATCGTTGAAAGTCATAAGTTTTACGACGATACGTTATTAGCAAGTCTTTTTTTTTTTCTTCTTTCTTCAACTCTCTTCACATAGCTTTTAAAACAGTGTGTGTGTGTGTG
>JAYMFT010372062.1:8665-37170 GCA_038088735.1 Panulirus argus
ACAGAAGTCCACATTAAGGCCGGGCCCTAAATGAAATATAGAGAGAAATGAGAAAGGGGGAAAAACAGACAGGGAAAGTATTTACACATTTTTGAGAAAGTGAAAAACATGTACTGTTAAAGTGAAATGAAAGATACGAAGTAAATATGGCTCATAATTTCCAAAACATTCTCTTGAAATTAGTCTGCATTTCTAGAAAAATACATGTATATATTGTAAAAAAAGTATCTGACCACTTTTTGTTATTACCAGTTTGTCTGTATGGGGAAGAAGTTCTGCACTCATGGGGCTTTATCTTTTAACACTCATCACTATCATACAACCTTTTAGATTTATATATGCTGTCTGCATGAACTGTGTCCACAGTCAATCTGTTTCCCTCATCCACCAACCTTATACTATAAAAGTATTTATTTTTATCTTCATTTACAAGCTTCTTACTTCATGTTATGTCTTTTGGTTGCTCTTTCCCTACATCTCTCAAAGAATTGTCCACTGTTCAAAATGTCAGTCTCTTTTAAAGACTTAAAGGTTGTGATCCGGTCACCCATCAGTCTTCTTTCTTCTAAGGTAAGTAAATTTTAAGCCTACATCTTTTTCCTTTAGTTCAGCCCTCTTACTTCTTTTACCATATTTGTTGCCCTCCTCTGGACCTTCTCTGTGAGCTCATTGTGCTTCTTTAGGCGCATTGTCCAAACCTGAGAAGCATATTTTAGTTTTGTCCAAATGCATGATATGAATAGCTTGCTAAGTGTTTCCTCATCCATATTCATGAAAACTAATCTGTATTTGCCTGCAGACAGTTTGTCTCCTTAACTATTCTCCCAATATGGAATTCTGGCAATAGGTTTGGGATGATGTTGACTACCAAGTCCTTTTCTTATGCAGAATCCTGAAGGTTATTTCCTTTTAAGTAACAATCATATTGAGGCAGTCTTTTGCTTTGTCCCATCCTCATTACTGTACATTTGTTTGGGTTGAATTTCATCAGCCACATTCAGACCATCCTTGGAGTCTGATTTGATACCCTTGTAAGCTGATGCCATCCTTGCTTTTCACTTACCTCATGCCCAACATGTCATCTGCAAACAATTCGGGTAGGATTCTCTACCTTCAGGCAAGTCATTGATATAGATCAAGAAGAGTAATGGTCCCAGAACTGAACTCTGTGGCACTCCATTGGTCATCTAAACCCATTTGGAAAAGGTACCTTTAACATGGATCCTTTGTTCCCTCCCACTGAGATAATGATTAATCCATCAAAGGGTTTTCCCCCTTATTCCTGCTTGGTGATCAAGCTTCTTAATCAGCCTACTATGTGGTAGTCAGATGCTTTCTGGCAATCCAGATACAGACAAACCACCCAATCTTCCCTTTTGTCTAGAACTGAATTCATTCTCTCATAAAACTCAAACAGTATAGTTTTGAGTGACCTTCTTTCCTTAGAACCATACTGTCTCTCACTTAGGAAATTTCTCCTCTGCTGAAAGTCATCTACTTGTTTTTGATAATCTTTTCCAGAACGTTACATGCCATGTTTGTTTGTGAGACTGATCTGTAGTTCAATGCTTGTTTCTGGTCATCTCTTTTATATGTGTAAGTATGATATTTCCCCTTTTCCATTCCTTTGACACTATGTCTCTTCAGTGATATCTTGAACAGTAATTCAAATGGTTTATATAGCATATCTGCACATATCTTTAACACATATGATGAACTTTCATCAGGACCATGAGCCTTGTATTGGTCAAGTCGTTTTGGTATTAACATCATTTCAATATATCTCAACGATTTCCCAAACCTCCTCCCCACTCCATCTCACTGGTGTTGGGGCTACAGTGTCTTCCACTGTGAAAGCACTCTTGAACTTGTTGTTCAGTTCCTCACATTCCTTACATAATCCTCATCAGTTTTTTCGTCTGAATCCCTTAGCCTGATTAGCTGCTTCCTAACTGCCAATAACTCCTGATGAATTTATGGTATAGTTTTGGATTTTCAGCTGCCTTGTCCACAGTATTGTTTTCAAAGTTTCTTTGTTCCTCTTTTCTTATTGTGTTATACTCATTTGATACTCCTTTTATGTACTTGCAAATTCTGGATGGCAAGAGTGTTGTCTATATCGTCACCATTGCACATTTCAAAGTTCCTTTGCTTTATGACATCTGTTATTAGACCATACCTTCCTCTTTCTTACCATCCTCCCTGTGTTGAGTCTTTTGGTACACATGCCTCTACTCTTTCATTGTAAATTTCACAGAACCTCTTATCATAAAGCTTTGGTTTCTGGTTATTGAATTCAATTTTCCAATCAGTGTTACCTTAAAAATTATTAAGGTTTGTGTAGTTTCCATGATTATATCTCTTCTTTACTTCCAAAAATTATTAAGGTTTGTGTAGTTTCCATGATTATATCTCTTCTTTACTTCCTGACCCATCTCTGCTCTTTTAATGACCTCTTTAACCACATACTCAAACTTGAGCATTACATGATCACTTCTTCCAAGTATCTATCTATCTATATCTGTGATGCCTATTCCCAATTGGAACTCCATCAAGTGGATGGCCACAGCAATAGTCTCCATAACTAGTGAACTCCAGTGCCACTTCTTAGCCTCTAGTGCCACACCCTTAACAGGCCACTTTCAGAAGGCAACTCTAGTGCTGTGTTTGCACGGGCTCCTACCTATTGTTCGTACTGACTACTTTCACCAAATGTTCCTACCTACTACATCTACCAGTGTTTCTTGATGCTCCTGCCTAAATGTTCCTACTTACTGATTTTATCTATTGTTCCTTCCATTTTGCCAAAAGGCAGGGTTAATGCACAGTGCTCACTGCAGGAAAATCAAGAGTTATGAAGAATGATTTGTATGGGTTAAGTGTTGTTATATTATGTATGGCAAGGAGAGATTGAATGTATGTAGACAGAATGCCAGTAGTCCATGTGTGGGTGAGGCTGAAAGATAAGACTGCTGTCTGGGTCAGAGAAGTGCAACTTGACAACCACAGAAGTGCTTGCTCACTACTCAGCCATTACTAACCCTCCTGATGCCCAGGTAGGTAATTCTGGTAACATACCTCCTTAATCATTGGCTACCTACTAGTGTTCAATATCCATGATACTATGAGTGATATAAACATCTAATGATGATGGTGTATCAATCTATCTCATCCTGTTGTGCTCCATGACATATTAATATAGGAAATTTTCCTGTATTTGCTGTAAAAACTAGTTTCCTCATGACTGTCCTGTCACCATAAGAAGCCAAATTTCCTTTCTCTGTTTCTTTATAATTGAAATCCCCTATAATCAATACTTTACCTTCTCTTAAGAAGTGAGTGGTTACTGCTTCATATATCATCCTGATAGTTCCTTCATTGTTATCATTGTATATTTGTTGCAGTTCTTTTGAGGATTACATAATAACAAGTCTATTATGCTCTTTTTCCCAACAGTTACCATTCCTGTTATTTATTGTGTGAATAGGTCATCATCCGCTACTTGAAACTTTTTTTTTCTAATTTCCAAGAGGGCTAATCTCCCCCTTCCTTTTCTTTTCTTTCTTGCTGTCATAAACCCCACTTGTCATAGCAGGCAAAAACTTATATTTTTGTTAAGCCTATTTTCCATAACTTCAGTAATGTCAGGTGACTGATATATTCATTTCTTGAATTCCAGCTCTTTACCACTTGACCATCAACATTTGAATACGTTACTTTCAGTGTGATATTGCCATCTCCTAACATGCCTACCCTGTCTGCAGTTCTAGCCTGGCTGAGAGACAATATGACACCACGTAGGAGGGATTTTATGAAATGTCAGTTGGTCTGGTTTCAGTTATTTACATTTCCTGTCACTTTCCATAATAACTGTCATAATGATTTCATATTTTGATGGAAATAACCATAAAATAGGCCCTTATGGAAATAACCATAAAGTAGGCCTTTTAAGATTATTAGACATTTTTCTCGCAATTATGCTTACCAATCCTACTGAGACAACATGAGGCACACTGATCCTTTTCTAATTCATTAGACCCATCCAGGAAGATACCTTTTTTTTAACCGTTTGTACAGTAAATCTGTGCATAACAAAAAATAGCATACCAAGAGGCTTTGAGTTACAGGGCTTTGAATTGCAACATTTTGAAATTAGCATACATTGTATCTACATATGACACTGTGCTTCAACTGGTGGCATATAGGAATAAACAAAGAATTTGTGTTGGGGTAATAGAGGGTGTGGAAGCATTCACAGAGTAGCAGACTTAGGAGGAACATTGTGGTTTCAAGAGTGATAGAGGATGTGCAGATCATGTGTTTGCTTTGAGGGATGTGTGTGAGAAATACTTAGATAAACAGGATTTGTTTGTAGCATATAGGGGTCTGGAGAAAGTGTATGATAGGATTGATAGAGATGTTCTGTGGAAAGTGCTAAAGATATATGGTCTACTAAGAAAGGCACTAAGTAGTGATGAATTTTCATCAAAACATTTGTGCAGGTAGAAAAAGAGGAGGAGGATTGGTTTCAGGTGAAGGGGGGTTTGCACCAGGGATGTATGATGTTTCATTTGCTTATGGATGGGGTGGTGAGGGAGGTGATTGTAAGGTAAGGGTATCACGGATCCTGAGTCTGCAAGGGGTGGGGGACCTTGAAGGTGAGTCATTTATTATTTGTTGATGACAAGGAACTGGTGGCAGATTCAAGTGAGAAATGGCAGGAGTTAGTTTGAGTTTTGAAGAGTATGTGGAAGGAGAAAGTTGAGAGTGAATTGAATAAAAAAATGTTAATTGGTTTAACAGTGGAGAAAGACAAGTTAGTTGGGATGTGAGTTTGATAAGAGATAACTCTGAGAAGTGAAGTGTTTTAGATACCTGGGAGGGGACATTGCAGCAAATGGAAACATGGGAGCTGAAATGAGTCATAGACTGGGTGGGCGGGCTAAGGTTGTGGGTACCTTGAGCAATATGTGGAAAGAGAGGTCAATATTGATCAGTGAGGACAA
Organism: Panulirus argus; assembly: GCA_038088735.1. Taxonomy (NCBI): domain Eukaryota; kingdom Metazoa; phylum Arthropoda; class Malacostraca; order Decapoda; family Palinuridae; genus Panulirus; species Panulirus argus. The sequence goes on from JAYMFT010372062.1 coordinate 13,672, forward strand.
AGATGGTTATGTTTAATGGTAGTCATTATGGTTATGTGTGAATGCAAGACAAGAGCTTTAGATGAAAATATTTAGAGGAGAGTGTGTTGGAAATTGATTGTTTTTGAACAATATGTAATGTGAGGATGGTTGATAAAGTGAAGAATGGCAGGGTAAGAGCAAAGTGTGGTAATAAGAAGAGTATGATTGAAAGAGGATGTTTTAGTAGTTTGGACTTTTGGAGAGAATGAGTGAGGAGAGTTTGACAAAGAAGATATTTGTGTCAGAAGTGGAGGGGACAAGATGGATGGACCAAATTGGATATGTAAGGATGGATTGAAAAAGGTTTTCATTACTCAGGACCTGCACATGTAGGAGGGTTTAAAGCATGGATGGGATAGAGTGAATTGGAACAATGTGGTATACAGGGGGTGAAATGCTTTTAATAGATTTAACCAGAGCGTATGAAACAGACAGGGAAAACCACAGAAGGGTCTCTCGGGGCCTGATTGTGGATAGGGTGTCATGGTTATCTTGCATTACTCATGACATCTATAAAGTGGATGTGAACGAATGAGGCCATTTCTTTGTTCCTGGCACTACCTTGTTAATGCTTGAAACATCAAACAAATATGAAAGAAAAAAAATGTAAATGGCAAACTAGTTGGGACTTGGAAACTCAAAGCAAAACCTTAATATAGAGTACAAAGAAAGATTTAGATTAGGGCATTTCATTTTGAGGCAAATTTACGTTGAGTTAGGAATGGTAATGTAGTTTTGACCCATGGTCACACGATGGAGATGAAACCTTACCCAATATGTGTTAGAAGTGGTGGGGACAAAGAGAAAGGGGAGACCAAGTGCATATGAAAGGATGGAAAGAAAAAAAGTTTTGATTGCTTCAGGCAAGGGTGTAAGGCAAGCTTGGGATAGTATGAAGTGGAGCAATGTGATATACATGAGGTTTCATGCTGTAAGTGGTACTTAGAAGCTCAAAAGAAAATATTTTACTTGTTATACCTGTAATCACTTTTCTAGTTGCCCTCTTCACTGATGTTTCAATTTGTTCTTTTGTTTTCCTCAAGCAATTAACTACCTTTCAAAACATCTTTTTCTCCCTAAAGTTTGCTGATACTTGCTCACCCCAACTCTCATTTGTTCTCTTTTTCAATCACAGCACACTCCTCTTGACCTCCTACAGCTTTTTCCAATACATTTCCCGATGACTTGCATTCCTTTCCTGTAAGTACTGCCCATATACCTCTCTATTCTCTTTTACTTGCAATTTTACTTTACTTTATCATCGCACCACTCACTGCCCTTTCTAATCAGCCCATCTCCCACCTTACACATACTAAACCCATCTCTCATGCATGCCAGCAATACTTCCATGAATACCTTCCATTCCTCACCCACTCCCCTAACTTTGTTTACTCTCACCTTTTGCCATTCTACTCTCAATCTCTCTTGGCATTTTTTTCACTTGCCTCTTTTCCAAGTTCATATTTTCTCACCACTCTCTTCTTATCCATAATGTTTCTTCTTTTCTGAAAATCTCTACAAATCTTCATCCTAGCCTCCTCAAAGTATTGATCACACATCCCACCAGTCGCCCCTCTCATCATTCACATCCAACAGTTTCTCTTTAGCATGTCTCATCAGTTATTGTGAAGTCCAGTAGTGCCTGCTGAGCATATTTCCCATTCGCATACCCATGCTTGCATATTTTTCTCTTTTTGAACCAGATATTCTCAATCACCAGTCTTTCTTCAGCACACAACTCCACAAGCTCTTCACCATTTCAGTTCACATTACTTAGTACCCCATGCCCCCAGATTATACCTTCAACTGCCACATTATTTACCTTCACATTCAAATCACCCATCCCTAATGCCCACTTCCTTGTATCAAAATTGCTGACACACTCTCTCATCTGCTTCCAAAACACTTGCCTTTCATGATCTCCCTTCCCATGGCCAGGTGCATAAGTGCTAATAATCACCCATCTGTAGTAATCAGTTTTCCTTTTCATGCACACTTAGATCTCGGTTCCATACACTCACACAATTCTTGATTCAGGATTAGTGATGCCCCTTCTTTAGCTCCTACCACTCTCACCAACCCCTGACTTTTCTTCTGTAACATTTCCAAAGCATTCTTCCTCTTTACCCTTCAGCTTTCTTTCACTCAGAGCCAGAATATCCAGGTTTCTTTCCTCAAGCACAATACCCATCTTTCCTTTCTTCTCTTCTTTGTTACATCCACACACACACATTGAACCTTCAAGGAGGATGAGCACTACCCATTGGGCTCCTTCTTCTGTTTCATCTTTTTGAAATTGAAGAGAGAGAGAGAGAGAGTGCTTTTTTTTTTCCTGCACCCTTTAGTTGCCTCCTGACATGTAAGAAATACGGAGGTAGAAATCTTTCTACCCTACCTTGGATGTTTAATTGATGGTGTTAATATCTCTAGTTGGTGTATATGTAACTTGAATTAAGTTAGATATTTCACATATAGCCAGTGATTTGTTTAGCTGCTTTCCTTCATCTGCTGATGCCATGTTATCTTATTTGAATTAAGATTTACATCCAAATTCTATACCATCTTTTTCCCATTCATTGGAATTAAAATTGAAGTTACCTGACCATATCAATGTGGGGAAGAGACCTGTGAAGTGAGTCAGTTACTGTTTGCTCATGATATGGGAGTAGTGGCAGATTCAAGTGAGAAACTTCTGAAGCTGATCTCCGAGTTTGGGAGTGTGTGTAAAGAGGAGAAAGTTGAGAGTATGTGTGAATAAAAGCAATGTTTTCAAATTTAGCAATGGAGAGAGAAACAGGTTATTTGGAGTGTAAGCTTGAATGGGAGAACTTGGAAGAAGTAGAGTATTTTAAATACCTGAAGGTGGACATGGCAATGAGTGGAACCATGGTAGCTGAAGTGAGTCATAGGATGGGTGAGGGAGTAAAGGTTATAAGCACATTGAGGTATGTGTGAAAAGAGACAATGTCTCTGATGGCAAAAATGGTATTTTTGATGGTATATTAGTCATATCAGCCTTGTATGGATGCAAGGCATGGTCTCTAGATAAAGTACAGAAGAGGGTAATTATGTTGGAAATGAAATGTTTGAGGAAAATATGTGGTGTGAAGAGGGTTGATTGAATAAGAAATGATAGGATAAGAGAGAGATTGGTTGTAAGAGCATGTATGAGAGAGTTGAAGAGTGGGGAGCAATGGATGAGACATATGTAGAGGATGAGAGAGGAGAGGATGACTAAGAGAGTATGCACTTCAGAAGTGGAAGGGAGAGAATAATAGGGAACCAAGGAATAGGTGGAAGGATGAAGTGAAAGATGCTGGAGGGTATGAAGAATGCAAGGGATGGAGCAAATTAGAGCAATGTGGTATTCAAAGGGAGATATATGAATTGGTTAAAGGAAACTACAGAAAGGTCTAGGGGGATGGTTGTGGGAAGGAGAGTCTGGGTCTATGTATTTTACTTGACATCTAGAGAATGGATGCGAGTGAATTCAGTCATTTCTTTGTCTGCTCCTAGCATTACCATGCTAATGCAAGAAATGAATGAAATGAAATGAAATGAAATTTTTTAAGGGTGATTTGTGGTGTGAGGTGGTTTGATCGAGTAAGTAATGAAAGGGTTAGAGAAATGTGTGGTAATAAAAAGAGTATGGTTGAGAGAGCAGAAGAGGGTGTGTTGAAATGATTTGGACAAATGGAGAGAATGAGTGAGGAAAAGTTGACAAAGATGATGTATGTGTCAGAAGAGGAGGGAATAAAGAGAAGCAGACCAAATTGGAGGTGGAAGGATGGAGTGAAAAAGATTTCAAGCGATCAGGGCCTGAACATACAGGAGGATGAAAGATGTGCACAGAATAGAGTGAATTGGAACAATGCGGTAAACTGGGGTCGATGTGCCATCAGTGGACTGAACCAGGGAACATGAAACGTCTGGGGTAAACCATGGAAAGGTCTGTGGAGTTAGGATATGGATAGGGAGCTGTGGTTCAATGCGTTATACATGACAGCTAGAAAATGGATGTGAGTGGTTGTGGCCTTTCTTCATGTGTTACCTGGCATTACCTCACTGACTTGGAGGGTGGCAATGCTGTTTCCTTTGGGGCGAGGTGGTACCGAGAATGGACAAAGGTGAGCAAGTATGAATATGTACTTGCATATATATGTATTTATATGTACATGTATGTATGTATATATGTATATGATTTGGGAGCAGCTGAGTGAGTGTGTTAGCAGTTTTGGTGCATGAGACTGGGTATTGGTGATGGGGTATTTGAATTGGAAGGTGAGTAATGTGGCAGTTTAGGGTATAATTGGTGCACATGTGGTATCCAGTGTTGTAAATGGAAATGGTGAAGAGATCGTGGATTTGTGTGCTGGAAAAAAGACTGGTGATTGGGAATACCTGGTTTAAAAACAGAGATATACACAAATGTATATATGTGAGTAGGAGTGATGGTCAATGAGCATTATTAGATTACGTATTAATTGATAGGTGTGTAAAAGAGACTTTTGGATGTAAATGTGCTGAGAGGGGCAGATGTTAGGATATCTGATCGCTATCTTGTGGAGACGAAGGTGAAGATTTGTAGAGGTTTTCAAGGAAGAAGAGAGAATGTCAGGGAGAAGAGAATGGTGAGAGTGAGTGAGCTTGGAAAGGAGACTTGTGTGAAGAAACACCAGAAGAGATAGAGTGTAGAATGGCAAAAGGTGAGAGGAAATGAAGTTAGGGGAGTGGGTGAGGAGTGAGATGTACTTAGGGAAGCAGTGATGGCATGGGCAAGAGTTGCATGTGGTATGAGAAAGGTGCGAGGTGGGCATATTAGAAAAGGTAGTGAGTTGTGGGATGAAGAAGTAAAGTTGTTGTTGAAAGAGAAATGAGAGGCATTTAGATGCTACTTACAAGGAAGGAATGCAAATGACTGGGAGGTGTAAAGGAAAAAGCAACAGGAGGTCAAGAGGAAGGTGCACGGGTTGAAAAAGAGGGCAAATGAAAGTTAGGTGAGAGAGTATCATTGAATATTAGGAAGAATAAAGATATTTTTAGAAGGAGGTAAATAACGTGCATAAGATGAGAAAAAAATGGGAACATTGGTGAAGGGGGGAAGTGATGGAGTGAGTATTTTGAAGGATTGTTGAGTGTGTTTGATGATAGAGTGACAGATGTAGGGTGTTTTGGTTAGGATGGTGTGTGAAGTGAGAGGGTCAGGGAGAGTAGTTTAGTAGACAGAGAAGAGGTGGTGACATCCTTGCGAAAGATGAAGGTGGTGGGATTGGATGGTATTGCAGTTGAATTTATTAAGAAAAGGGTGACTGTGTTGTTGATTGGTTGCTGAGGATATTCAGTATATGTATGGATCATGGTGAGTGCCGTAGGATTGGCAGAATGCATGTATAGTGCCATTGGACAAAGGCAAAGTGGATAAAGGTGAGTGTTCAAACTACAAAAGCATAAGTTTGTTGAGTATTCTTGGAAAATTGTATGGGAGGGTATTGATTGAGAGGGTGAAGGCATGTACAGAGCATCAGACTGGGGAGGAGCAGTGTGGCTTTAGAAGTGTATGTATGTGTATGTGTGTATGTGTGAAATACTTAGAAGAACAGACGGATTTGTATGTAGCATTTATGGATCTGGAGAAGGCTTATGATAGGGTTGATACAGATGCTTTGTGGAAGGTCTTAAGAATATATGATGTGGGAGGTAAACTGCTAGAAGCAATAAGAAGTTTTTATAGAGGGTGTAAGGCATGTGTACGAGTATGAAGAGAGGAGAGTGATTGGTTCTCAGTGAAGATGGGTCTGCGGCAGGGGTGTATGATGTCCCCAAAGTTGTTTAATTTGTTTATGGATGGGGTGGTTAGGGAGGTAAATGCAAGAGTTTTGGAGAGAAGGGCAAGTATGCTGTCTGTTGGGGATGAGAGGGCCTGGAATTTGAGTCAACTATTGTTCACTGATGATACATCACTGGTGGCTGATTCGAGTAAGAAACTGCATTAGTTTGTGACTGAGTTTGTAAAAGTGTGTGAAAGGAGAAAGTTTAGAGTAAATGTGAAGAAGAGCAAGGTTATTAGGTTCAGCAGGGTTGAGGGACAAGTTAGTTAGGGTGTACAGCAGGGTTGAGGGACAAGTTAGTTGGGATGTAAGTTTGAATGGAGAGAATTGGAGGAAGTAAAGTGTTTTGGAAATCTGGTAGTGTGCTTAACACCAAATGGAACAATGGAAGCGGAAGTGAGTCATAGGGTGTGGTAGGGGGTAAAGGTTCTGGGAGTGAAGAAGATTGTGTGGAAAGAGAGAGGGTTATCTTGGCGAGCAAAAATGGGTATGTTTGAAGGAATAGGGGTTCCTACAATACTACATGGCTGCGAGGCATGGGTTGTACGGAGAAGGGTGGATGTGTTGGAAATTAAATGTTTAAGGACGTTATGTGGAGTGAGGTGGTTTGATTGAGTAAGTAATGTAAGGGTAAGAGAGATGTGTGGTAATAAAACGAGTTTGGTTTTGAAAGCAGAAGAGAGTATGTTGAAATAGTTTGGACATAGGGAGCGAATAAATGAGGAAACGTTGACAAAGAGGATATACGTGTCAGAGGTGTAGGGAACAAGAAGTGGGAGACCATATTGGAGGTATAAGGTTGGAGTGCAAAAGATTTTGAGTGATGGTGGCCTGAACATGCGGGAGGGTGAAAGGAGTGCATGGAGTAGGGTGAATTAGAACAATATGGTATACTTGGGTTGACATGTTGTCAGTTGGTATTACTATAACTTATACTCTTTCTTGGAAACCCTGCATTATGGGAATAGCTAATTGTCCCTCTAAAAAAATGGGGTGTCCTGTATAGATGTCAAAATTTCTTTCCTTTTGAACAGCTGCGCTGTTTATACAAAGGATTGATTTGTCCTTGTATTAAGTACTGCTCTCACATCTTGGGTGGTTCTCGATCTTCACCCTTACTTGACATTGTTGAGTTGAAAGTGGTCCACCTTATAAACTGTCCCAGGCTAACTTCCAAACTTGACCTCCTTGCCTTATGCTGCAATGTTGGTTCCCTTTCCCTCTTCTGTATGTATTACTCTGGTCTTTGCTCCCAAGAGCTGGCTGCTTTTGTGACTCCACCACTTGCTAGACTGCGCAGTACTCATCATGGTGTTGCATGACATGATTACTGTATGGCCATCGGCAGCTCAAAGATGGGCCGTTTTTGAAGACTGTTTCTTCTCCTACACGTTGAAGCTTTGGAACTCTACCTTCTCTCGTCTTTCCCAAGAACTATGACCTGGCATGTTTTAAAAGACAAGTATTTCACTTCCTCCAATATTTGAAAATACTTTCCCTTTGCTTTTGATTTTCCCTTTCATTATTCTCTCTATACTTCAATTAATGCCTGGTCTTGATTTAGACTTATGTCCATGACTGGAGCCTTCAAGAAAATGGGGGGAGGTGAGCCAGCAATTGTTACATGCATGGGTATGGAGGATTGAAGAAAGAGGATACATGAGCAAGGGGCTATAGCAAAAAGGGAGGAAAAAAGGGCAGTAATGAGGCTGAAGGTAGAAAAGGCACCTGGAGTGGTTGGGATTATGGCTGAATGCTGAAGTATGGAGGAGAAAGTGGATGCATCTGATATATGTTTCATCATGGAAACAGGTTGTCATGCCTAAGGTTTAGGGGAAACTATTATTGTTTCTTTATTTACAGGGAAAGGTGCTAAGGATGAATTTTGCATTTATAAGGAAATAAGTTTGTCAGCTATAACAGGAAAAGTGTATGCAAGAATGTTGACTGATAGAATGATGGAGGTGGCTGAATGCTGAATAAGTGAGGAGCAAGGGGGGGGTTTAAGGAAAGGTGGGGGGATGTTTGGATCAGATTCTTGTGGTAAATATGATTGTGGAAAAGTATTTAGTGAAAGGTAAGAAGTTGTACACACCTTTTATGGATGTGGAGAATGCCTTTTGGGATGTGTTAAAGATATGTGGAGTAGGAGGACAACAGTTGGATGATGTGAAAGCCTTCTGTAGAAGAGCTAATGCACGTGTAAGAGTGGATGGAGAGTTGAGCGAACGTTATGGTATACATATGGATGTAAGGCAGGGCTGTGTGATGTCACCTTGGCTTTTTGGTATGTATATGGGTGGAGTGATGAGAAAGATGAAAGCAAAACTAGGGAAAGTGGGTGCAGAAATGGAGTGTGGCGGTGAGGTTTGGTTGTTAGTGGCGTGCCTCTTTGCAGATGATACTGTGCTGTTTACTGAGAGTGAAGAGGAGTTGCAGAAAGTTGTAAGTGTGTTTCATGATGTGAGTAAGCATAGGCAATTAGAAGTAAATGCAAGTAAAAGTAATGGTGTGTGGAAGGAAACAGAGTTAAAGTATAGATTTTGCAAAACCATAGATATTAAAAGAAGAAGGTTTACTAAACTCTGTTTTGGATATTTGGGGAAAAAGACTGGAAGAGGTGAGAGAATTTAAGTATTTAGGAGCTGTCCTAGGGTAGAGGTGTATGAAAGTGAAGAGAGGATTAAGGGACAGCATAGTCCTCCCAACCCTGACCTATGCAGCTGAAACATGGACATGGAATGAGTCATACAGGTCTAGATAGAACAAAGAAAGTAATGAAGGGGCATATGAGAGATAGCAGCGAATGTGTGTGGATAGCAGGGAATGTGTGTGTGAAACTTAATATTTTGAGGTGGTTTGGGCATATAGAAAGAATGCAAGACTGGAAGTTTACAAGGACTGTATGGTAGTACAATTAAAGAGGTTGGTGTGAAAGGATGTCCACCCATGACATGGGGAAATAGAGTGGAAGAATACTGTAAGGAGAGAAATGATGGAAGAATGTGTGGAATATTGTATGTGAGGGAGGCATGTAAGGACAGGGATAAGTGGAGACTTTTGCTGTGGTCACCCCCTATATGGGAGTTCTTGGAGGGAATAGGCATCAGAGATATAGAGAGATAGATGAATAGATAGAAGAATGGCACCCCTGGAAGAGAATGCATGCATCTCCAATGAAGTCTTCAATCACTCTTTAACCCCAGTCAGACAAACCAAGTTCACACCTTCCCATCACCTTGAACGGACAATCACTCCCACTGAACAGAAGACCAGCCTGTCTGAGTTCTCATATGACACACATGTGACAGTTACTTCCCTAACTAGTAAGATCATCACAAATGCGACACATGAACTAAATGTCCTTAGAACACTTAACTGGCACTAGATTTAGGTAAGAAAAAGATTCCCTCAGCATCCTTTCCAGACATCGTCATGAAAGCAAATATAACAGAGCTGCATAGTGCACAGAATAGTACACTCTGAACAGTTATAAGTGCCCAACAACCACAAACACTCAACACCTGCACAATGAAAGAAAGATTTTCCCAATAAGATTCTGCTTCAGCATGTTCAGCACTCTATGCAACAGCCATTCCATAGCTCACCACCAACTCCCAGTTAGAAATGAAAAGTTTATCCTTGTCTCACACTTATGTAAACTCTTCTCACAGATCCCCCCCAACCGTGAACCAATATGACACTGACAAAACACACTCAAATAACCCAACAAGCACTGAACAACCACTCTCCCAACTCTTTCTTAAGCTCCAATCCACTAGACATAATCTATCAGAAACCATACTTTCTAGACAAATATAAGTCACACTTTCCTGTATATACTCCATACATTACTCATCCCTACAACACTACAGATACTGTTTAAATGTATTGTAAGACTCTTTAAGCCCATTTTGAAAAAAAAAAGACAGACAGACAGACACAAAGACAGACACACACACACACACACACACACACACACACGTACGTGAAATTTACAGTGAGGGTGTAGAGGCATGGTTACTTCAAGCCTCAAATACAGAGGGAAAGGTAAGAAAGAGAAAGGAATGGTTTGAAGAAAGATGTCAAAAAGAAAAGTAAGCTTGAGACATGCAGTGCACAGATATAGGCGTGCTAGCATTGGCAAGGTACAAGAAAGCACAGAACAAGTAAAGCAGGATAAGAAAAGAGGAACAAAGAAACTTTGAAAAGGAATATTTTGGACAAGGCAGCTGAAAATCTAAAACTACATTATACATTTATCAGGAGCCAGTTGTCCGTTAAGGAGCAGCTAATCAGACTAAGTAATTTTCAGGGAAATATTTTGGTGGATAATGTTTGGAATGTGAGGAACTGAATAGCAAGTTCAAAAGTGGAAGAGAGGGGCTTAAGGAAATTGTTGAAATACCTTGAAAAAATATTAATGCTAGAAAGACTTGATCCATATGAGGCTCATGGTCCTGATGAAATTTCATCAGATGTGCAGAAGTGTGCAGGTACATTTGATTAACCACTTGAATTACTGTTCAAGATGGCTTTGTGCCAAGGGAATGGAAAAGGGCAAATGATATACCTGTTATAAGAAAGGAGACTGATAACAGGTGCTGAACTACAGACTGGTTTACCTGGTGAGTTTGGTGTGTACGATTCTGGAGAAGAATATTAGAAAGCAAGTGGATGACTTTCTGCAGAGGAAAAATTCTGAAGTGTGAGACAGCATGGTTTAAGGTAAAAGTCATATGTAACAAACCTCTTTAGAGTCTTACTAGAGAATGAGCTCACTCCTGGACAAGAAGGAAGGCTGGGTGAACTGTCCGTATCTGGACTGCCAGAAGACATCTGACACTTTTGCATGGGAGACTGAATATGAAGCTAAATCACCAGACTGAAATAAGTGGAAAACTCCTTCATTGGATAGAAGATTATCTCAGTAGGAGGGAACAAAGGATGCATGTCAAAGGAGCCTTTTCCAAATGGGTCAAGGTGATGAGCAAAGTGCCACAGGGTTCAGTTCTGAGACCATTACTTATCTTGATCTACATTAATGACTTTCATGAAGGTATAGAATCATACTTGAATATGTTTGCAAATGATTCAAAAGTCATGAGGGAAGCAAAAAGCGAAGAGGATAGAATCAGCTTACAAGGGTACTGAAACATACTCCAAAGTTGGTCAGAAATGTGGTTGATGAAATCCAACCCTAGCAATCTAAAGTAATGAGGATGGGACAGAGCAAAAGACAGCCTCAATATGATTAGTAATTAGCAAGAAGTAAGCTTCAAGGTTCTGTGTGGGAGAGGGACTTGTCGACTCTAGTAATTAGCAGGAAGTAAGCGTCAAGGTTCTGTGTGGGAGAGGGACTTAGGAGTAGACATTGTCCAGAACCTGTTGACAGATTCCCATATTAGGAGAATAACTAAGGAGGTAAGTTGTCTCCTGGCAAATATCAGAATACCTTTCAAGTATATGGATGAAGAAATATTTATTCATATCTTACATAAGGCCAAAACTAGAATATGCTTCTCAGGTTTGGGCAGCTAATATAAAGAAGCATAAAAAAACTTAGAGAAGGTCCAGAAGAGGACAAGAAGGCACTAGAATTAAGTGCTAAGCTACAGAGAAAGACTGGAGGCTTTAAACTTACCTGTCTTGGAAGAGAGAAGAGTGAGAGGTGACTTGATCACAACCTTTAAGTTTTTTAAAGAGATCAACAAAGTAGACAGTGGACATTACTTTGAGAGGTATAAGGATAGAGGAACTAGAGGACATAACACGAAATTAAGTAAGAAGTTGTAAATAATGATGTAGAGATGGTGGACGATTGGAACATATTGGAGGACGTAGTTAATGCAGACAGTATACATAGATTCAGAAGGTTGTATAATAGTAGAGAGTGCTCAAGAGATGGGGCTGCACGATTATTAAACTCCCTCCCTGTAAAGTGCAAATAGGTAATTGTTAACGCTCATGGACCTCTGTAGTTCAGTGGTCAGTGTTACTGACTGTTATGCATGCATGTGCTGCCTGAGAATCCTGGTCATTGCAGCCAGTCTACAGTCCACCCAGTGTACATACTCCTCAAGGAGCTGGTTGATAAAATGGGTACCTAGCATGAGTTAGGATGTGTGTCTGTATGTGTGTGTGTGCGCATAGACACACAAAAGTAAAGACTTGTGACATACATACAGGGTTAAGAGACAGGTCAGCATAAGTCTAAAACTCTCTCCCTGTAACACAAATAATAATCCCACACACATACCCCAGCCTAAGTGTGTGTGACCGAAGGGTAGGTCTTTCGTCCTGTTTTGCTGGCAGACTAAATCAGTATACAGGGGGCTTTTGGGGGTAGGCATGTGCAAATTGGAAAGTAGAAAATGAATTTTTGTGTCTTTTATGTTCCAGTAGTGCCTTTCATTATCATAATTTTTACTTAAATACCTTTATATTGGTGTTTTTAGGCTTCTCTCCATGCTCATATGGCTTTCCTGATCTTATCATAAACCAGATTAATTTTATATTGTTTGTAGTGTAACCTTTAAGACATGATTTATATTTGTATTGATATTAGTATTATGCATATCCCATTTCTCTTTAGCTGATCATTTTGTGATGATTACTTGGCAAAGTTTACACGATTTTCAACAATATAGCAAAAGTAGCAGGTTGATGATGATGGGAAAAAGGTTGTTAAGTGCTTGTGATAATAGAGGTGCAAAGAATGGCTGTAAGATAATTACTTTATATGTAAAATTGGAAATGTTGAAGTATTATGAAGAGAGCAAAAACTTAACCAAATCGTGGAAGCAGTAAGACTGGTTATGCCCACAGTGGAAACCATATGTAATATGAAAGACATAATAAGAGACCAGTGGTAGGTTTCACCATTAAGTGCTCCAAAAGGACTCAACATTGAAGAAGTGTTTTGGAAAATATGGAAAGGCTTAAGTGCCTGGACTGAAGACCATTTTCAATAAAAGTTGCTGATAAACACTAAATCATTCTATGTAGAAACTAACATTTTTAGACTCAGCCTTACAAGGCTCAGTCATCTGTTCCTTTTGCTACTTCACTCTCATAGGAAATAGCAGACACGTGTTGTAGAAGGCAACTTAGGGGCAGGAGTGGGTGGCTGGAAATCCTCCCTTCCTGTATTACTGACCAAAAGAAGGAACAGGGCAAGGAGCCAAGTGAGAAATTTTGTTTCCAAGTCTGAGTTATCTGTTCTTGACACTACCTAGCTCTAGTGGGAAATGGCAAGCATGTATGAAAAAATATGAAAAAATTTTACCATACTTTCATCATTACTGTATTGTCATAAAAATGTTGAATTTGTTATATGTGTTTTTAAGAAAGGTTTTATGCATTGTTAATTTTTTCAGTATGTCTTTGGACCAAAATTTTCCTCATGAAAATATATCTAATTTAATTAAGTAATGAGAATCTTTAAAAAAACAAGATTTGCGTAGCGGAATTCTGCTTGACAGACAACTTTACAGAGTGTATCTGTTCTGTTATTTGGGTATATATGTATTTGGAATGGGATTATGTAGTTTCTTTGCTGATGATATTTATTTTATTTCTGTATTTGTTGCTGAGCCTTGAAGTAATTTTTTTGTTAGTTATAAGTTTGTTTCTTGTTAACAGCAAGGAAGATGGTACATTGCGGACAATGCCCACAGACCAGTTGCTTAAGACCCTGCCTGTGTTACAGTCCCAGATTGATGCTCTGCTGGATTTTGACTGCACTGCCAATGAGTTAACCAATGGTGTCATCAACTCAGGTTTCATGTTGCTTTTCCGAGATCTGATTCGCCTTTTTGCCTGTTATAATGATGGTATCATCAACCTTTTGGAGAAATACTTTGAAATGAACAAAAAACAGGTGAGATGTAGAGGCAAGACCTATTTTAACAACCACTGTTATTGTGCATCTTGTTTCCCATATTGTAATGTTTGATTAGTCAATGCAGTTTTCCACACATATGAAGATTTGCCCTTCCTTCTCTTGAAATAATTTGACAGTATTACTATATATGTTACTGTTATATTCCAGGTCTGTCTTGTATGTGTACCTAAGTGATTCTTGTAAAAGGGATCCTCTGGTTATATATGATAATGATACCTCGATAGATTCCCTAGTTCCCAAAGCTTTGCATTTGTCTCTTTTTTCTTACATCCTCCTCTTCCTTCTATTCTTCATCCTCCTGCCCTCTTCCTCCTCCTCTTATCTTCTGCCTCCCCATTATTGAATGTAAGGCATAAATCTATGATAACCAGAACAGATATAGATCACTAAGAATAAACATGAAATGCTGGCATGAAGGATGGCATTTTTTGTTCCAATATGAGCAAGTATTACATATGAATGTATTGTAATTCACTTGTGGTGGATATTGAGATTGAGAATAACTTTTCTGAAGAATGAATTTTGTACCCACTTATAATTAATTTGGAATTAATAATGTAGACATGAAGCACTGAGGGTGAACTTAGTGTAAATGTAAATAGAACAGTTGCAGTCATTGTAATCTGTGTACATTTAGCATATGTGCTTCATAATGAATATGATGCCCCTACAATAGACATAGAATACTGCATGCACCTTCTGTGGTATTTTTTGGTGAAACTGGATGCCTTTTATCATTTCAAGTGAAATTTCAGTTTACAGACCTCTAGTGATCTACTGATGGTGGTCAAGGATTTTCACATTTGCCTTTTCCTATGTAGATAGCCGCTGCACAAAAGTAGCTATTTGGCCCAAGTTTTAGGTATTTAGTTTATATGACTGGCATAGATTGATAGTTCAGTATTGCTGAGTCATTTTAATTTTTTTTAGAAGACACACCATCAGGTAACAAAAGTGTTTTAGTCCAACCTAAGTCAAACTTTAGGGGAAATGTTGTATTTGTCAGTCATGTTTGTCTACACTTGGTAACGTAAACCATATCTTTGACAGGCTAGAGATGCTTTAGATTGTTACAAGAAATTCCTTATACGGATGGATCGTGTAGCAGAGTTTCTGAAAGTTGCTGAGGTAAGGTGTCTGTCTTTGCTTATATTCATACATTAAACTAAACCAGGAGCATAAACTGTGATTCAAAAGAAAAACAGAAAAGATTTTTGAAGAAACTGCAGTGACCTAAGGGGATAACATTTCACACTACCATATAATTGCTTGGTAGAGATGGCATTTATTGCATTTTTGCTAATGGATTTTTATAGGTTATATGATTTGCCACAAATTTGTAAGTTTTTCTAACAAACAAATTGTCCTTCCATAGGCAGTTGGAATGGACAAGTCTGAAATTCCTGATCTCAAGCAGGTATGACAATAAGAAAAGATTTAGAATCAGAAGATCTTGCAATTTGATGCATTTTTTTTTTTTTTTTTTTTTTTATTTATTTATTTAGTATGTACTTTAAGGACCTTACCCAGAAAAAAGCAGTCATAGATTTTTCATTTGTTTTATTGAAGTTTAAGGTAGTCTTTGAAGTTTATGGTGAGGTACTTTGACTTGCTGATTTTTATGGGTAAGGGCCAGAATGTTGTTACTGTACAAGTGACTTGACAACCAGTTATGAGCCATTGAATGGCTAGTAAATGAAATACATAAAGGGAGTAGTAATCGTTTTTTGAGATGAATATATATATATATATCATGAAAATTTCAGTGCTGTAGGACTCCAGAATGAAGTACACTGGCACTGCATTATCAGAAGCTGCTGTGTCTGATTAATGCAGTATATTAGATTTTCTTATTTGGCATTTAACAGAATTATGTTCAGTATCTTTTTTCAGAATTGATAAGATAAGGTCACTGGCTCAGAACTGGTGTGTTATATATATGTATGTGTTATTAACCATCTCCTCTTTTGCACCTGGCCGTCTGTAGAGTGTAGGCATAGACAAAGGTGATATCCCCGACCTTACTAAGGTAGGCATTTTCTTAATTGATAATTTTGTACACAGTAACTAACCTCTATAGCTTTTGCTAACCTCCTTCAAATAATTTACTAACACATGTCAACTTTTTACTAACAAGAATGGTTTTCATTCGTGTGAGAGAAGGGCATGTAGAGGTGAATGTGGGAGAAGGGCACATAGAGAGGCACATATTTACCAGTAATATTTAGATTATGGAGACAGCAAAACAGGGTTTCTTTTTATGTCATTATTAGTCTTATATTTTTTTTATTGTGATTGTAAGAATATAATGCTAGTAGATAAATGTTTATCATAGTTTCCAATAAATTATCTCTAGAGTGGGTCTGTATATGAACAAAGGGAAATGGAGGGAGATGAAGCATTGTGATACAGAAGTATTGTATAATGTGGTAACCTCGTTCTCTGACTTGTGCAAGTATTTTCTTCAGATTGAAATAGATAGTGTTTTGACTTGTGATTTGGTAAGAGATACTGATAACGTGATAACACAAACAGGTTGTTCACTCATTAGTGTAAAGAAGAATCTGTGGAAAGTATTATTTCCAGTGTAATGACAGTTATATAGGATGGCTTGATCAGATTTATGAATTTCATTACTGCTGCTCAAAGGTAAAACAGCTAGCTTGACAATTGGTATATGGATCATGATAGATAAGAATCAGGTAAGCTTGATAAAAACTTCAGATAGATGCATGTAGTTGGACATAACAGAGCTATTTTAGTAATTTAGGCTGTGAAGTGGTTATGCAGTTGAAAAGGTTGGTTAGCCTTTTAGGAGTTGGGATAGTTAGCCATTGCTAATTTTGAGAAGCTTTTTTTATATTTAGAAAGCATTCTCTTGAGTACACAGATCATAGGCTTAGAGGACTTATTAAAGCAGCCCATTTGGAAGTCAGAATTTTTTTTTATAAGTTTTGATTAACTCTGCTGATGTAGCAAACAAAATTTGTCAAGATTAAACAGTCATTATAACTCAAATACAGTTTTTGATAACGTTTTTTTCTTATTATAGTTCTTTTGAAGTCACTAAATAATTTTGTAAATATTTGCCTGTCTGCATGTACACAAACTAACACATTTGTATTTGTCTGATATTGTTCCTTGGGGTTTTGTCAATACTTCATTTGCACCTGAAACTTTTGCAACATTTTTGTTGAACTGAATTATCTATCTGTGCTGATTTTAACTTTTGAGTAGACATAGTTTTGGATTCTTTTTAGTGAAAATGAGTAGTATATATTTAACAAGAGTGGCAAAAACATACAATTGATTAGTTTATCTGTAACAGTAGTTGGACAGCAGTCAATAGGAATTCATACTACAATAGATTGGCAGTGCTGCTCTGTCCCAAGATGAAATGCTGTCAGAATCCTCATGTGATAAGTCAGTTTGAACTGCATTCACCAGTCATATTATAGTCATTCAGATGCTTAGGTGACTTAATAAAAACTCTCAGTTACCATCCCCCAAACCAGAGAAAGTTTATCCAACAAGTAATAGTTACAGTGCATCTGAACGTTCGGGAGTAGGTAGAAATATTTAGGCAGGAGCATTAGGTAGAAACATTAGGTAGAAGCAGTTGGTTGGAACATTAGGCAGGAGCATAAGGTAGCAGCAGTCAGTGGGAACATTAGAAAGGAGGCTCTGCAAACACTGCATTAGAGTTGCCCTCTACCGGTGGCCTGTTAAGGGTAAGGCACTAAAAGCTAAGAAGCATCACTGGAGTTCACTAGTTATGGAGACTCTATTGCCGTGGCCACCCCCTTAAGGGTGTTCCAGTTAGGACAGGCATCAGTGATATAGATATATAGCTGGAAGTGTGCATTAGATTGAAGAAATTAGAGTGAAATATATGGAGGCAAAGTTTTGTAAATTGGCTGAACCAGTGCATTGAAGTAGAAAAGATTATGCTATGGAGAAGTCTATGTGGCTTGGCTGCTGATAATAGACCCTGGTTCCAGTACATCATACATGACAGCTAAACACTAACATGTGGTGCTGTTTTATGAAAGTGGGAAAGGTAGATAGATAGGAAATATTTGCATTAGCCAGGTAATGTCAAGAACAGCTGAACAGAGGCCTCATTCGCACAGACATGCTCTATCTGTCATGTATAATGGATGGCCAAACAGTGGCCTGCAAACCACATCCAGCCCACTAAGAAATTTTATCTGGCCTTGAGTGCTTGGCATTATTATTAAATTGTTGACCTTCTTTTTTTTTTTTTAAGGCTCCAGTCACTGACAAAAGTCTACATCAAGGCCGGGCCTTAATTGAAATATAGAGAGAATCATAAAACGGAAAAAGAAAAGACGAGAAAGTATTTATGAACTTTGGAGAAAGTGAAAAACCTGTCATTTGAAATGTGCTAGGTAGTAGTTATTGGGAAAGACATGATAAGGTAGAGATTTCCAAAGCTTCGATGTGTAGGGAAAGAAGCAGGTATCAAAATAGCCCACCCTTGGGTTGCTTATGGCTACACAATAATCATATGACAAAGCAGCTTGCCTAGTATTGCATGCTCTAGCTAGTGGTGTGGGCATACAAGCAGCCAGCTCTTGGAAGCGAAAACCAAAGTAATACCTATAGAAGAGGGAAAGTGAACCAACTTTGCCAAACCATGTCAAAAGCCTTAGATATGTCAAGGGCAACAACATCTGACTTCCCAAAAGCTTTCAGTGATAATGACCAAACATTAGTAAATAAGAAAGACTATCACCAATGGATCTCTCCTTATGAAAGCCATACTGGCAATCAGAGAGAAGACTGTGTTTTTAAGGTGTTTAAAGATGTGGGAGTTGAGGAGGGATTCAAAGACTTTAGAAATGGTAGAAGTCAAAGCAGTAGGAAGATAGTTAGAAGGGTCAGAACGGTCACCCTTCTTGGGGATGGGATGTATCAATGCATGCTTCCAAGGAGAATGAAAAGTTTTGTTTTTTAAACAGAAATGGAACAGAAAAGCAAGCACAGGTGCAAGTTCAGAGGCACACTCTTTCAGTACATAGGTTTGGATGCCATCAGGACCATAAGCCTTGCTTGTGTCCAGAGAAAGAAGTGCTTTTTGGACAGTCTAAAAAGAGATTACAGGAAGAGGCATAGGATTAGTAAGAGGAGCATAAAGGGGTGAAGGAATGTTAGAGTCATCCAAAGTGGAGTTAGAGGAGAAATGGGAACCAAAGAGAGTTGCTTTGTCAACAGGAGAGACAGCTATAGTACCGTCAAACAGAAAAGTGAAGGGAAGATAGAGCGACAGAAGTTGTGAGAGATGCCCTTAGCTACAGACCAGAGAGACCTATCAGTGGATGATGAGGAGAGGCTATTGCACCTCCTTTGAATAAAAGAACACTTTGCCTCATGGATAACGTGCTTGCAGTGATTATGGGTAGTGATAAAAGCTGAATGGGAGCCAGAGAAAGGAGAGCTTTTCCAAACCCAAAATGCCTGATCCCTTGTCTGAAAAGCCTCAGAACAGGAATGGTTGAACCATGTAACAAGTCATCTTGGAGGAAGAGGGGATATATGCTTCCATTCCTGCATGAATAACCTTTGCTATGCATTTGGTGGAGAGAAAAGCATCACCACATACGAGACAGTAATTTACCCAAGGACAGTCAGAAAAGAAGTCACGTAAGTTATTCCAGTTAGCTTTGTTCAGGGGCCAGTATTTACACTTAGAAGGGGCTGCTGGAGGGGGAGATGCCATTAAACACAATTATGAGAGTGTGATGAGATGAACCAATTAGGGGCGAGATTGTAAATCTACAGCGGGATGGACTAAAGGTGAAAAACAAGTCCAGAATATTAGGAGTGGTCACAGGGGTCAAGCATATGGGTAGGGTGGGAGATAATTTACTCTAAATCAGTGAGAATGGAGAACATAAGGGCTTCAATCCCCCCACTATCCGTATGGGAGGAATTCAACCATTCCCAGAGGTAAATGTTGAAATCCCCAAGGTAGGGGATCATGGCTTTTGGGTGAGAGGATGTAACAGTCTCATGGCAGGATATTTAGATATTGAAGAAGGATATATAATTTTTTGAATTAGGAAAGCAATAGGTAAAACAGAGGAAAAGTGTGGTAGTAGGAAGACAGATGTTGTGCCACAAAACATCAAAGTTTGGAGACTCAAGGTCCTTGAGGCATGCAACAGGTGTGTTTAATGTTGGATTTGACACTATCCTCTACAAAATGACAAAAAATGGTTGACCAATTTCATAAGAGGCCACCATGCCAAAATCACTCATAATACCTTCTCTAAAACACTTAACTCTACAACGGAGTTCCCCAAGGCACAACTCTTTCTCCCACTGTTTTCAATCTCTTCCTACACAACCTCCCATCATCTCAGACAAGTCTCAACATGAAAGTTCTTTCATATGCAGATGACCTCTCAATTACAATAAAACACTCTGACACCTCTGTAATACTATCAACCATGCAGCACTATCTTACACAACTGGGGCAATGACTCACCAGGAACAGAATGTCTGCATATCCAGAGGTCTTCATTCACTCTTGTAACCCCAGACAAGCATGAATCCAGCTCACAACCTCCAGTCACCTTGAATGGACAATCATTCCCTCACAACAAAGCACCGACTATTTTAGGCATTACATACACCACATATATGACATTCACTCCCTACATCAATAACATCAAAACAAAAGCAACAATCAATGCCCTCAGAACATCAACTAATGCCAGATTAACACATGAAAAAGAATCTCTGAACATCCTCAACAAACAGTTCATTCGATCCACTTAACACTATGCTTCACCTGCCTGGCCATCCACCCTCTTAAGGGAATATACAACAAAGCTGCAAACCATACAAAATAGGGCTCAAAACAACTACTGACTGCCAAGCTACCAAAAACACTCAAAACCTTCACAAAGAAACAAAGATCCTCAGAATACAGTCCCATTTCAACATGCTTAGCACTAATATCTATGCAACAGCACTCAACCCCTCCCACTTAAACCATCCTATGACTAATCACCAACCCTAGAGTAGCAAAACAGAGCTTACCCATGCCTCACACTTAATTAACCTCTTTTCACAGGTCACCCAACCTCAACAATCATAATATTGACAAAGCACACACACACTGAAATCATTCAACCAGCATTGAACAACTGATCTCCCATATCAGACTTACACTCCAACCACCAGACATACATCCATCAAAAACCACATTCCCCAGACAAACACGAGTCACGCTTTCCCGTCTACACTCTGGACATCACCCATCACTACAACACAACACACACCATTTCAATAATTTCCAAGACCCTTTACACCCTTAATGCTCTGTGGTCCGGCAACTCCCATGGTCTGGCATGCTTTGAACCTGCTGCCATTAGTTTGTGGAACCACCATCAGAGTGGCCCTGTTTGCAAGTTAGCAGTGCTAAGGCACCAAATCTGTTTACAATGCAGCTGAGCTAATTAACAGTCCTGTTGTTGTATACTCAGCTGTATTTTAGCCCTTCAGGATGTCATCCAAGAGACCAAGAGGTGAAGAAGATAGTGATAGTGCTAATAAGTGTAAGCATAAATCATTATCTATGCTTGAAAAGGTGGAGTTACTGAGAAAAGTAGATAATGGAACTTCCGGAAAGATTTTGTGTGAGTACTAAGAGATTGGATCGTCAACTGTGTATGACTTAAAGAAACAAAAGGAGTAGATTTTTAGGTTTTTGCTGAAAATGAAAGCCAGAAAAGTTCAACGTTTTGCAAAACTTTGAAAGGTGCCAGGGGTACAGAATTAGACAGTACAGTTATAAAGTGGTTTAAGCTCCAATGTATTGAAGGTGTAAGCATTTCTCAGGAGGTGCTTAGCGAGCAGGTGAAAGTTTTTCATAGAAAACTAAAGCTAGACTATGACTGAGAATATTCGCAAGAATGGTTACACAAGTTTAAGTGGAGACAAGGAAATTCAGTACATAGTGTGTATAGTGAAAAGGGAAGTGCTGACATGGATGCTGTGACAAAGTTTGTGGATGAATATGCACAGTTAGTGGCAGCGGAAAACTTAGCCCCAGAACAAGTGTATAATGTTGATGAATCTGCCTTGTATTGGTGTCATATGCCACGAAAAGCCCTTGCCCAAGATATTGAGGAGTCCCCATCTGGGGGTAAGGATTCCAAAGATAGGGCAACAATCCTTGACTGCAGCAATGCTGCAGGAACACATAAAACCAAGCAGATGGTGACTGGTAGGAGTGTTCATCCGAGAGCCTTTAAAAGAGTGAAAATTCTTCCACTTATCTACTGTCGTACTAAAAAAGGGTGGATGACAACTAAACTTTTTTTTGAATGGTTTGAAAATTACTTCATGCCTGAAGCTAGAGCACACTGTAATTCTGTTGGTCTCGATCCAAAGTGTAAAACATTTCTAATTTTAGATAATTGTTCTGTACACCCCAAAGCAGAACTTTTAATAAAAGCCAATGTTTTTGGTCTATACCTCTCTCCTAATTGCACCTCTCCAATTCAGCCCTGTGACCAGGGAATAATACATTTATTGAAATCTAAACACAGATCAGAGTTCATGCACTATTTCCTTGTTGCACTGAATAATGGGAAGCTTACTGAAGATTTCATGAAAGAATTTAACTTAAAGGATATGTTATGGTCACTAGCTTCTGCCTGGAATAAAGTCAAGAAAAGTACACTGCAAGGTGGCTGGGGCAAACTGTGGCCAAGCCAAGCAAATGTTCCAAGACGAGGAAAGGAATGAACCTGACCCTTCTGGATTTAGAGTTTCTAGTGAAAAGATATTGATCCAAGAATTGGTCAAGCATGCTAAAAGTATGACTACCCAAAGTTTCTTGCAATAACTAAAGAGATTACAGAGGAAAACCTAGAGGAAGGATGATCATTCATAATAGCCTGTTGTTTTTCAACCAACTGATCAAGAAATTATGGATATGGTTCAGCAAGGTGAGAAGAAACAAAATCCTCACACAGAAAGTGCAGAGGAAAATGAGAAAGTGGAAGAAAGAATTTCTATATCTACATGTATTCAGATAACAGGAAATTTAATTGCAGGACTTAGCAAAGGGACTTTACAAGAGAACAAGTAACTGTATCTGTTTATTTAATTCAAAGAAAATCAGTTAAGGAAAAGCCAAAGTACCAAAAGCAAGCTACATCGGAAGAGTGGTTGAAGGTCGTTAATAACACTGCCAAGGCTCCTTCCAGTGTAGAAAATCCACTTCCCTGCACCTCCTCTGCCCCTGATGAGCAAGTATCTGCTGACCCTGATGTACTTCTGATGTAATCTGATGTAACAGTAAAAACATTGTTTAGAAGCATTAATGTAAGTATTATTTCACATTCTAAGCTCCGTTCTACCTTTGATAACACAGCAATATGTACATGGATTGGGCTGGCAAGACTAGGGGTAGGGCATATATTGACATAGGGGGTTTCCTTAGGGGTCAATGTCTATTTTCCATCATTTTCTGTGGTCCATCAAAGGCCAGGTCCCAAGGTTGCTGGATTACAAAGAATCAACCTGTACTGTAAAAATGACATAGAGCACTTATTACTCAATTATCCTGCACTCTTAACACATAGATTTTCATATAGCCCCATAAGACTTCATGACCTATGGTCCCACTTGTTGGGTGCATCTACCTTCCTGAGTGCTGCAGGAGCCTCATAAAGACAAAAGGGACTCCTGGGACAGGAATCA
>JAYMFT010372063.1:0-21509 GCA_038088735.1 Panulirus argus
AAGTTGGTGACTGAGTTTGGAAAAGTGTGTGAAAGGAGAAAGTTGAGAGTAAGTGTGAATAAGAGCAAGGTTATTAGATTCAACAGGTTGAGGGACAGGTTAGCTGGGATGTAAGTCTGAATGGAGAAAATTTGGAGGAAGTGAAGTGTTTTAGATAACTAGGAGTGGACTTGGCAGTGAATGGAACCATGGAAGTGGAAGTGAGTCATAGGATGGGGGAGGGGTGAAAGTTCTGAGAGCAACAAAGAATGAGTGGAAAGAAAGAACGTTATCTTGGAGAGCAAAAATAGGGATGTTTGAAGGAATAATAGTTCCAATAATATTATATGGTTGTGAGGAGGGTTGTATGGAGGAAGGAGGATGTGTTGGAAATGAAATGTTTGAGGACAATGTATGGTGTGAGGTGGTTTGATTGAGTAAGTAATGAAATGGTAGGAGAGATGTGTGGTAATAAAAAGATTGTGATTGAGAGAGCAGAAGAGTGTTTTGAAGTGGTTTAAACATATGGAAAGAATGAGCAAGGAAAGGTTGACAGAGGATATATGTGTCAGAGGTGCTGGGAACAAGGAGAAGCGGGAGACCCAACTGGAGATGGAAGGAATGAGTGAAAAAGATTCTGAGCAACCGGGACCTGAAAATGCAGGAGGAAAAAAGGCGTGCATGGAAGAGTGAATTGGAACGATGTGATATACCGGGGTTGACATGCTGTCAATGGACTGAACCAGGGAATGTGAAATGTCTGATGTAAACCATGGAAAGGTCTGTGGACAGGGAGCTGTGGTTTCCATGCAATACACCTGACAGCTAAAGACTGAGTGTGAGCAAATGTGGCCTTTTTTTGTGTTTCCTGGTGCTACCTCACTGGAGTGGGGTGGTGCCAGGAATGGATGAAGGTGAGCAAGTATGAATATGTACATATGTATATGCATGAATATGTTTATGTATATACATGTGTATATGTTGATATGATATGTATGTATTACGCATATATGATCGTTTATGTATATATATGTGTATATGAGTGAATGGGTCTTTCTTCGTCTGTTTCCTGGCACTCCCTCGCTGATGCAGGAAACTGCGATCTAGTATAATAAATATAAAAATATATAAAATGAAGACAATGGAAAAAGGTATACTTACTCTGTATGGACACCACGGGCAAGTAACATCTTGTAGAAGTAAATACTCTGGGAGGGAGGAACACGGGCATCATTCTTTCCAACAAGAAAGAGCACTGGAGCCTTTAAGGAGTCAATGCAGCTGATGGGTGACATCTCATGCATTTTGGTAAGAATAGCTGCATCTGGCACTTTTCCATGATGGAAGAGAAAGCCAGTTTCAACAAAAGTCCTGTAATATATACACAAAAGTTTGTAGTTTGACAAAAGTTTATCTGAAAGTGTTACTCCTAGAAATTCAAAAATTACAAAATAGGGCACATACAGTTCTACTTGAGTAAGGTTCAAATTGTTAGCAAAACCAACAGAGAAGATTGTGAATACTTTCTAAAGAAATGTTAAGGAAGTGAGCATAGTGTCAAACCTGAAACTTTTATCATTGGATATATATACAGTAGGCCCCCATGCTAATGGACCTTTCAAACCCCATCAGACTAAGTTTCAGATCCAATGGACATTTCCCTAAATGTAAGTTATATCACAAACTTAGTCTAGTAAGCTAAGGAGGAAGGCAAAATCTGGTTCATGGTTGTGACAACAGGCTTGATGACATCTCCCTCCCTCCTAACCTCTCTCCCCCTCCTTCCCTCCCTCTCACCCTCTATTCCCCTCCTCCCTCTATCCCTTGCTCACCCCTCACCTCTGACCCCCTCATGTACCCAAGAAAAAAAATTGTAAACTTGCTGTTTTAAACTTGATATGACAAAAATCATAACATCAACAGCAACAACAATCACTACAATGATAACAAAACAGTAGCCAGCATCCATTTCATCCATCATTCATACATGTGGCTGCAACACATGCCCCCTTGTTGTTGTGGTAATGTTCCAGAGTGCATAATTATTATATCTACATGTCTTAATACAAAGGAAGTTACTCTT
Organism: Panulirus argus; assembly: GCA_038088735.1. Classification (NCBI taxonomy): domain Eukaryota; kingdom Metazoa; phylum Arthropoda; class Malacostraca; order Decapoda; family Palinuridae; genus Panulirus; species Panulirus argus. The sequence continues at coordinate 2,063 of JAYMFT010372063.1, forward strand.
CCAAAACTTGATCAACATATTTTTCATGCTTAAATGCATCAAAATTTAATCACATTCCTTTTGCACCCTACTACAACGGTTTCTTATTGTTTATAAAGTACATGCCTGGTAACTCTTACCTATGCAGTGTTACCAGATCTGTTTGCTTACAGCACATCCATGCACAAGAAAAGAACTGATCTTGACTGTGCAAAGGCCTGTCTTTTTTCACTTAAATCATGGCTGATATGAAAGCTATAAGTGATGCATGTGCTAAGACATCCAAGAAACATCTCAGCATTACTGAGAAGCTGAAAATCGCTCAATATAAAGAACATGGGGATAGTAGTGTGGCCCTCATACAAGCCCCATTTCTGACATGGTGGTGATTTAAGTGACTCCAAGTAACCCTGGAGTTCTTTCCTTATAATTTAGTGAAGTTTTTGCTACTCCTCAAACACCTCCAGTCTTGAAGGAATAAGGATGGTTTCCACTACACTAATTATTATTTCATTTATTAACATTCTATGGAAAAAATCAGGATATAAGGGAATTTGGCTTCTAATGGACAACCTTGTCCCTCAATTAGTCTGTGGGAACTGGATTTACTGCATGTACTGTTATAGTGCTTCTTCTCACCCTTAGCTGTGAGTTACTGATGTTGGTGTAAATGTGTGGAAGATTGGGTCTCAGAGAGAAGTAAGATATTACGAGAGGTATTAGACAGATGGTGCTCAACAGAGGAGAGGTTACTAGAAAGACCACAAATATTGGTAAAGTGAATAAAAAAAGAGGCAGGTCTATAAGAGAGGGAAAAGTCATGGGAGGGGCTGGTACTACTACTGTCTGAGCCCTATCTCTCATTGGCAGTAGAGTCAGGCAGAAACCTTGACTTTCTTCGTAACTTTGATGCCAGGGATTAGGGGCCATAGGTTTGTTGGACTCATTCATGATTATACTTAAAAACGAAAGTACAGCCAGGATATGGCAAGAAAACTTATGTGAAGAAAATAAGCGAAGTTTGAATAGGTGTATGGTGCATGTGAGGAGCAGATGGCAGGACTAGCCCGGGAGTCTGGTTTTGTTGAGACAGAAAGTAAGACCAGTAATCCTAACATGGAGGGAGTAAGATGGTTCTGGGCACCACTTTCATATGCCTCAGTTAGGGCAGTAGTACCATCCTGGGCAGCTGCATATACATTAGTCTTTCCATTGAAATATTTGTCACACCATCAGAGCCACGAGAGATTAAAGTCCATGCCACCCATACTGAGCTGAGATTGAGACACATGTATAAACACCAAAATCCTGGTATGCATGTCTTTCAACCTCCATGTGGCCAAGGCAGCCAGGCATCCTGTTTAGGGTATGAATCTGACCCATGGTGTATGTAAACTTGTCTATCAATCAACATATTTGTCACACCACTGGGGCCACAATAGGTTAAAGTCCATGCCTACAAAAGACTTCTAGATCTACAAATAACCTCCTAAGATGAGAAGTATTAATGGAACTCCATATTATCACTCCAAGGATAAGTTTTGGAGGTGAGATGACAGTGTCAGCAAGGCTACGATTGCTGTGGTGGTAGGGCTGACTAGGTTCTTTGCAGATACTGTATTGTGATGAAGTTAACTTCCCATTTTGAGATTTCACTTTGTCAACATAGTTCCTCCTATGTTACATCACGGTACAGTGAAGGAATCAAGCTACTGCAAGTTACCAAACACTACAAAAAGCATTGGACATGGGAGAAGTAAAGATACTCCTCAACTTACGATGGGGTTATGTTCTGATAAACCCATCACAAGTTGAATATCGTGAGTCAAAAATACATTTAATATGTACATTTAATACTGTACATCTAACCTACCAAACATCATAGCTTAACCTAGCCTACCTTAAACGTTCTAAGAACACTTACATTAGCCTAATATTGGACCAAATCACCTAACACAAAGCATATTTCATAATAAAGTGTTGAATATAGCACCATCGTAAACTTGAAAAATCATAAGGCAAACCATTGTAAGTCAGGGAGCATCTGTATAGCATTATTCTACATTAAGAGCCTTTTGCAGGAAACCAGAAAATACCCAAAACAATGAATCACAAAGTTCAAAGCATCAAGGAAATAAGATAAACCCTTCTGTCAATCCATGTTAGTTTTCACAGAAAAGAAGAGGATTATTATCAACTCTACTACAGACTTTTGGATCAATGTACACTGCCAGTGCAATTATGAGGAAACAAGTTCTCAATAACGCTACTTACAGATCAGGGTTATCTTTAATGCTCACTGCTGAACCAAAATCACTGGAGAGGTTTCTACAGGCCACAACTTTGTACAGCTTCTATAAATAAAAAGGAGTTCTTATGAAATGGAAATTGTCTTACCAGTCTGGAATATCTGTAACATTAGCCATGGCCATCATATCTGTGACAGGGTTTCTTGTTGACACAGCTTTGTATAGTTCCTGAGGAAAAGAAACAAATAACAATATGTACTTCATAAAAAAATCTGGTTCTGAAAGGAAATAAATAGGTATGTAATAAAAATGGTACACAATATATCTACCATGATCAGCTGACAAAATCATGTACTTGGCACAATGCAGAGCAGCAAAAATCCACTGAAAAAGTACACTGCACATATATTCCATGCTTTTTCACAACCACTGAAATGTAAAAGTTTTTATACTAATAAAATATAAGGGCCGAATTCCGAAGTAAACAAAATGCAACATATATCATCCCATACAATAATAACATGAGTATATAATGCAAGTTGGGGGAAACCACAGAAAGGTTTGTGAAACCTGACTGTGGAGAGGGGGCTCTGGTTTTGGTGCATTACACATAACAGCTTGAGAGTGGATGCGAACTAATAAGGCCAATTCTTCCTCTGTTTACGGTGCTAATTTGCTGATGCGAGGAAATGGCAAATGCAAGAAATATGAAAAATATAATGGGCTTTACGTAAAAATATTAATTCTGCAAGAAATATAGCTATCATAAATCAGAGGAAACAAAATAAAATGCTTCTATTCAGAAAGCAAAATAAAAAGAATCTTTTTTAACCAGAGTTAAAGTTTTTTCTTGGCTTAAACATTCATTCTTTTAAAAGGGGCAGATAGCCTACCTACCTATGAGTACCTATGATGAAATTTAGCGAAAATAACAGAGCTAGCACAAAGCGCTCACTGTACGTCTTGCTTAAAGTATAGAACTATTCTTCTTTGCTGCAACCTGAGACTGATTTCAACCAATGTAAAGTTTTCTTTTAAATGTTCCTGTAGTTGTTCCATGCATGATTCTCATTTATCCTGGCAATAAAATGAATAACTGTTCTACTTTCCCCGCTGGACTGTTGTGTAATATGTCTAATTTATTTTTGGGATGTTTCGTGGTAATCTTGAAGACTTAACAACACTGTATCTTTCCTATTGAGAAATACTTCTCATATACTCTCTGTATAATGGAAGTGACTTAAAAGGGTGGGAGTTGGGGAGTTGAAATCCTTCCCTTACTAATTCTAAAACAAGGGAACTAAGGAAGATGCTAATGCTAGCTTACTAAAGTGAAAAATTTTGAACAGGTATGTATCAGGGGGTAAAAAAGGGTAGAGCTGAATGTATAAATAGAAATGTAAATGTGAGAATCAAAAGGAGGAAGTGACAAGATGGAAAGAGTATTTTGAAGATCTAATGAATGTGGAAGAGGGAGAAGCAATAGATATTACATGCATAACTAAAGAGGATGGAAGGAAAACGATACAAGTACGGGGGCCTACAGCAAGAAGATAGACAAAATGGGCAATAATGTGAGTGAAGGTAGGAAAGGCACCTGGAATAGATGGGATTATGGATAAAATGTTGAAGTATGGAAGAGGAAGTGTGATGGAGTGGATGGTACTGATATGTAATTTAGCATGGAAATGTTGAAGTATGGAAGAGGAAGTATGATGGAGTGGATGCTATTGATATGTAATTTAGCATGGAAGCAGTAAGATGTGCCTAAGGACTGAGTGAAAACTATTATTGTTCCTTTGCTCAAAGAAAAAGGTGCTATGGATGTACAGCATGCAGTAATTATCAGAGAATAAGTCTGTTAAGCATAACAGAAAAAGTGTATGCAAGAGTGTTGACTGACTGAGTAATGTAAGTGACTGAATGCAGAATAAGTGAGGAGCACGGGTGGTTTCACTGAGGTGTACCAAAACATTCATTTGGGGCACTAATGTTTGTCTTTCTGCAATTGTGGTGTATTAGTAATGGACAGCCTAATTAATCTTTCCTGATGGTAATCAAAATTACTTGTCATATCAGACATCTTTAAATATCCATATGGTCCACTTTCTAATTCAAATGAGGGTGGGATAGGAAAAATTGCATAAGTACTGTATATTTGTAGTACCATTACCAGCAACGATACTTGTAAAGTGGCAGTCATTAAAGGGTTAATTAACTCTACAAACTGCACACAGAAGGCTACTGAATAATAAACTGTCAACTGGCATATGTAAATACACTACAGATGCGATGCTGCTTGCTGAAGGGAAAGCCTTTCTGGCATCAATCAGGCAGTGATGGCAAAAATCAATTTAAGCTACTTGCTACTGGATTTCTCAAACAAGGCAGACTTTTATCTACAATCATGTGTTTATATCTTATTTTCAATAAGCAGTCAACAGTGGTGGTGGAAGTAGCTGTAAAAAACAAAGTTGTACTTACTGGATATTTTGCTGCCAGATGAGTTACCAGGAACCCTCCATGTGACCCACCAAACAAGAACACACGTGACTCATCCAAAACATCAGCAAACCTGTTGCCAGCAGAAACAGTAATGAAGGAAATCCTTGGTCCCATTCAGTTAATGTTCTAAGGTTGGAAAAAAATTATCTCTTAAGGAAAGCAAAGACAGAAAAACACACACTGAAGCAAATAAGATATCATTAACATACCAGTCTCCATAAGAGAGCAGAAGTATAACTGTGAACTTAATATAATACAATAATCAGATACCTTGAAGTGCTATAAGCATAATGGAATAAAACTGAAATCAAACAGCAAAAGACCACTGACTCCTAGAGAGGCTGTAAATGATAGTGAAAGAGAGCAGAAACTCATGGATTATTGTGGTAGGGGTAGAAAGATGTACAGATTTTTTTCAGTTGTACATTAAACTTACTGTATAGCTAAACAGGTACAAATAAAGTCAGTTGTGGATTTGAAACAAAATATATATCACGTCTATGCTTAAATGTATCTATGGTACTGCTTTCAACTACTCTATGTTAACCATCCAGTTGAAGAAAAAGTACTTTGGCTCATTCGAGGTAAACTTTTTACCCATGAGTTTATAGCCTTTAATGTAAATGATATAAAACGAGTCTATCCATAGGTAGCTCATTAGATTGAAGCCTTTAATGATTCTGATGACCTGTAATGTATCACCCCTCAACCTACACTTTTTTAAACTAAATAAACTTAATTTGTTTATTCTCCTCAAAAAGAATTTGTATCTCAGGCTCAGAATCATCATCATAGCTCGTCTCTATACTCTCTCAGTTCTGTCTACGTCCTACCTCAAGTTGTGTGACCAAAACATAACACAAAATTTAAGGATGGGGACACACTAGTGATTAGTTAAGAGTGATGATAATTTCCTGGGACTTAAATCTGAAAGCCCTGCCAACGAATCCAAGAATTTTTTTTGCCTTTTTAGCTGCTTCTGTGCACTGCTTACTTGGCTTTAGGTTACCAGAGATAATCAAATCCAAGTCCTTTTCCTAATTAACCTTTTGAAGCTTAACAGACTTTATAACATAGCTTGCCTTTTCATTTTTACTAACATTATGTAGAACTTTGCATTTATCAGTATTAAAATAATTCATTTCCGACCTGTTAGCACAGTCCATCTGTTTGTCTATGTCAGTCGGAAGCTGAAGATGCTCCGTTTTTGTCGTACATTTATTTCCCAATTTGGTGTCGTTTGTGAATTTAGAAATCTTACAATGTAGACCATTATCATTATCATTTATTAAATATATGTGAACAAGAACTGGTCCCAAGACTGATCCCTGTGGCACATCACTTGTTATGTCTAACCATCCAGAGGCTTTATGCTTTACCATTAATCACTACTATGTATTTACAGCCAGTCAGCTAATTTCCTAACCAATGAGGTATATCCCCATCTATACCAAGTGACTTAACTTTTGTTAGTAATCAATGATGTGGAATCTTATTGAATGCTTTATGAAAATCTAAAAAGATAACATCAACTGCTTTCCTTTAATCATACATGTTGAAAGACAGGAAGAGGTGACAGAATTTAACACTAAGGATTAAGAAGCTGCACTGGAGTTCTCCAGGCAGTGATGTATTCCTCTTTTTGAATAACAGTGTTAAACTGGCAAATTTCCATTCCGCTGGTGCATATCCTGTAGCAAGTAATTGAAAAAAGCAGCCAAGTGTTTAATTATCTCGTTTTTTTGCCTCTTTCAGTGGCCTCAAAAAAACTTATATGGGCATATTTTATTTACTCTCATTCCACTTCGCACTAACAGAGTATCTTCATCTGTTATTTCAATATGTTGCAAAATGTTTTCTCCTCTTAGCAATGGAGCTGGATGCAGAACATGAGTAGTACAATTAAACTATATAAAGATGCAAAAAATTTTTAATCTAAAATCTTTGCCATGGCTTCGCTGTTTAGAATGAAACCATCAATTTCTGAAAGTAATGGCCTGATGCATTTAAGTGAAAAAACTTCTGAATTATCATTCAATTACATGTTTCCTTGTCATCCCCAAGAATTCTTCTCTCCAAGTAAATCTCTTAGCCTGATTAGTAGCCCTTTCATCAAAAGTACGAGTGTGTTCATAATGAACTCGTACAAGTTTTGGACTGGCTTTTGGTTTTTCAACAACACTTTTTTCAAAATCTGCTCCTCTCTCCTTACTTCGTAGTATTCATTCCTTGCTTTCTTATATCTTTCATATGCTGGCTGGATGCAGTGTCCTTTATATCTCATCCATGGTACATCCCAGAGCTCTCTCACTTTGTAACATTTCTTGCTAAACCATATTTCTTTCCATTCTGAACCTCCTCCTTTATTAGCCATTAGAAATACCCATGTTCTGACCCTATCACTGTAGTTTTCAGAGAACTTTCTGTGCCACTGGTCCATTGTCTTATCATAGATCTCCCTAACCCAATCAACGCTCTGAAAGAACTTTAAGCATTCCACATAGTTGCTATAACTGTACTTCCTCTTTGGCTCCTGTGCCCACTTTGAACTCCCTCTTGCATCCTCCACTATGTATTAGAAAAATACTAAATGATCACTTTTTCAAGCAGAAGCATCATACTTCATACTCTCTATTTCCATGCAGCAGTGTGTGCAGATAATGTCAAGCTGAGATGGCATATCCTCTCCCCAGTCCTTAAGTGCTCTGTGATATGTTGATGCAGGAAGTTCTCCTGTATAATTTCATGGAATATGTCTTCATGACTCAGCATCTTCAATTTCAATCTAAATTCTCCCAGTCTCTCTGTAACTAAAATCCCCATTATCATTAATGTACCAACCCCAAGGAGGGAGTGTTTTGTCGCTTCCTTCCTTCTCTATACACACCTGTTCTGTGTCTGAAGGATTGTAAACTAAATGTATCATTGTATACTTGCTACTCATAGCAATCTTCTCCATTATGTATTGTCAAATATCTCCTGAAATCTAATGGTATCCCTCATGAGGAGAGCTAATTCTTCCCCTCCTTTCATGCCATTGCATACCCCTCTTGACAGATCAAGTTAGTTAAGTTTGTTTGTGAGTTTCATCTCTACCACTCCCATCATGTTTGTACATAATGCATCATATGTGATGCAGTGTATGTACAGCAGCATGTCTAATAAATCACACTGAGTGCAGTAAGCCTAAAAGCATGTACATCACGAAAATCATACTCAGTGCAGTAAGCCTAAAAGGTTGCGTAACACTACAAGGTTTAAACAGCAGGGAATACAAAAAGAGGATCACATGACAGAGATAACGTAGAACCATTCATACAATACATGAACGAATGAGGCTATTCCTTAGTCTATTTCTAGCATTACCTTGTTAATGCAAGAAACAGCAAACAAGTATGAAGGAAACATAAAGATATATAATAATATATGGTGTGGGCAGATAGTGTGTACAAGCAGGTAGAGGGGAGGTGAAAAAGGTAAATGCAAAGGTCTTGGAGAGATGGACGAGTATGCAGTCTGTAGGAACTGAAAGGACCCGGGAAGTGTGTCAGTTGTTGTTTGCTGATGAGACAGCAGTGGTGGCAGATTTGAGAGAATCTGCAGATGTAGGTGTCTCAGCTTCATAGTGGGAAAGGAAGTTAATAATAAATGTGAAAAAGCAAGGTTTTTAGCCAGGCTGAGGGTAAGGTAAGTTGGGGTGTGAATTTGAATGGAGAAAATTTGGAGGAAGTAGTGTTTCGCCTGGAGGAGGCAATAGCATTGAATGGAACCATGGAAGTGGTAACTCCAGGTGTTAATATAAACCTTTACAGCTATGATCTTTTTCTTTTGTGCCAACTCATGGTTTAATACAGAGGTCATCAACCTGTTTCTTCATCTCAGCCATAAATTCTATGGCTAATGAAGAATGATATAAAGCACATCTTTAAAAGCCTTGAACCTCACACTGAGGACAGTTTTCAAGTCAACAAGTTTTGTTGCATTGCCATAAAATCAAAGGTGTATTGCATAAGCCTGAGAAATTTAATGGAGTAGCAAGCACGTGAAGAAAGGGAAAGACTGAAGGAGAGAGAAGGGGCCAATCTTGCAGTTAATGGTAACCATGGGGTACTGACCATTGTAATAGATAGTATCGGCTATACTGGCCTACTCACTCGCTCAAGCTGAAAATTACATTTATGAATAAGTTAAGACTCTCACAGTATGGTGATGTAAAGCTGCTTATGCTGTTACTGTCCTTGGAATTAGGCATAAGGTCACCTACTGTGGGAACTCAAGATTTAAGTGCCATGATGAAAAGATGGTAACTCAATTAAAGAATGGGCGGTATCAATGCAGCAACTAAAAGTGATCAGAAATTGCAGAAAGGGCCTTACAAACAGACATGGAATGCACATACAGAATGAGGATAAACATCATTATGATACTCTAAGCTCTCTTCTACATTTTCCTCATTCTTCAAAGGCTAAAACTAACCTTTGTAAACATGATATTGTTGCCTGGTGAACATCAGACACGTCAACAACACCACAGTAGCCTGGTAAAGCATTTACGCCGTCCTCTCCAAAACCAAGGGAACCACGGTAGTTAGGAAAGACAATTGAATAGCCAAGCTTCACAAAAAATGTTGCTGCCATAGAGTACACATTTGTGAAAGTGGTATGAGGGCCTCCATGGGGCCAGCAAATCAATGGACGTTTTGCTGTACCTGTAAACAAGCCATATATGAAACTTTATTTATCAAATGTATTCTATGAATCATGAAACATAGCAGTTTAAACAAATCACTTGCCACAATGTCACAGGTACCTTGATCTCGACGTGTCGGGCCATAATAGATGACAGAGATGGGAATGTCAGAGTATTTGGGATCAGGGTGTGGTATGTTATTCACAAATTCCCACTGAGCAAAGAAGTTGCTGGAAACTCCTGAGATACCACGAAGAGCCGTGACCTGTCAATCCAGCAAAATCATCAGTTCAATCTATAGACTTATAAATTTTGCATATTTCTTTTGCAAAACCCAATGGTTCTTCATTCTTCTCTTGATACTGGATGTGAATCTATTAGCTAGTGGGTCTTAAAAAAAATATAACAAAATTGTAGAAAGACTGGAAAGGGTATAAGGAAAGCCCTGCCCATAATTTATGTGCAAAACAAGTTTTTGCATGAAAAGGTTCAGATCAGTACTTAATCAACAACCTTCCTACTGGGAATGAAAAGAAAATGTACATATCTGAAGGGTATAAGGAAAGCCCTATCTATATCTTTGATGCCAGTTCCCTACAGGAACTCTCATCAAGGGGGTGACCACAGAAAAAAGTCTCCACTTATCCCTGTCCTTACATGCCTCCCTTGCATACATCATTCCCTGCAATCTACCACCATTTCTCTCCCTCCAGTACTCTTTCATTCTATTTCCCAATGTCACAGGTGGTCTTCCTCTCACACCGATCCCTTTAATTGTACTATCATACATTCTCCTTGCAAACTCACCATCTTACATTCTTTCCACATGCCTAAACCACCTTAAAGTATTATGATTCACCCATTCTACCACTCCACAATTCATTCCCTTTGCATTCCCTGTCATATCAGATCTTTCAAACAACCCCTCATTACTCTCTTCATTTCACATAGTCATACCACATAATCCTCTCAAACAACTCATTTCCACAGCCTAGATTCTTAACCTGTGTGACTCATTCGATGTCCAAGTTTCGGCTGCATACGTCAGGGTCAAGAGGACTATGCTGTCCCTTAATCCTTTCTTCACTTACATACTTACACCTCTTCCCTTCATTATTCTATTACGGGACCCAATGACTCTTCTATCCTGTGCTGCTCTCTCCTTTATCTCTGCTTCCATATCAACAAACTTACCAAAGACAGCTCCCAAGTACTTAAATTTTGTCACCTCTTCCAGTCTTTCTCCCTGGTATCTACAATTCCATTTAACTCTCAAGATGACAGGAAATAGCTGACAATCTTAGGAATGTATTAGTTTTATACAATTAAGAGTACAAAGATTAAATTGTCAAGATATCTAAGTAGCTGTAGTGAGATGAGTCTAGTTTCTGTGCATTAAAACTGACAGCTACAGACAGGATTTGTGTAAATGAAGCCATTGTTTACTTGGCTTGATGCTACCTAGCTAAAGTGGGAAAATAAGAAAATGTGACTCTAGATAACATCAGAATGTGGTGAAACAGAAAAAAAGACTGAACAAGATGCAGCCAAGTATGGCTGAAGGGAGAAATTCAGCCTAAAGAAAGGTATGCTTTTAATATTACTACGAATCTTCCACCAGCAAACATAGAATTAACTTTGCTGGCTGAAAACTGACTCTGAAAAAGTCATACCTTCTTTGGTTTGAACTTGATTTCTTGGCCCTGCTCAGGAACATATCCAAGCATGATCAGACTTGGCTGACAGATGTATGACATATCCAACAGAACCCAGTTGTCAAGCACATCAAGGACTTGATGACTTCCCAAGTTAGACAACTCCATGATTTTACCAGACTCTAAGGAAAAGACATAATCATTATATAAGATATTCATTCAATGTATCTAGTGCTAAAAAAAATTTACCATATGTTTCAGCTATCAAAGCAATCCTATTTCAATAAACAACAACACTATACTGTATGACATCAGATGAGATGATGAAATAATACAAACTTTACTTTAAATCAAACCTTCACTTGCAGTATATCAAACCTTCTTTGTTTAAGACTTATGAAAGGGAAGAAAATTATACTTCTGCTCCCTCTTTTAGAAACTGAAATACAAGAAAGGGGTTTTTAGTCCTCTAGCTCCTGCCCCTTTAGTCACTTTCTATGACACACAGGGAACATGGAGGTATAATTCTTTTCCCCGTACCCTAGAGGGGGTATAAGTATATGCATATGAAAGGAGGAAGTTGAGAGTAAATGTGAATAAAAGAAAGGTTATCATATTTAGCAGGGTGTAGGGACAGGTTAATTGTGGTGTAAGTTTGAATAGAGAAAATTTGGAGGAACTGGAGTGTTTCAGATACCTGGGAGTGGACAAGGCAGCAAATGGAAAAACGGAAGTACAAGAGAGTCATAGGTGGGCGAAGGGGTGAAGAAACACTGCAAATAAAGTCTATTTTCAAAATCAGATTGTGTTTATAGTCAGTAAGTGAAGAAGAGGCATGCTGAATATTAGAACTTACCAACATTGACAACATATGATACTATGTTATCAAACTTGATAGTGGAAAACACAATCCTTTGACTGTCATTCAACCAACATCTTTGAGGAAGTCCAGAATAGCCATAGATTCCCTTGAACTTGCAACCTCCTTCAATCTCTTTTTCTCTGTGAACAACATCCACAATTACCCGCTCCTAAAAAATATGAGGGAAACTAATATCACTTTTTGAAACTGCTATACCTACATCATCTTACACTTTGAAAAGCTTTTCTTTACCTTGTTTCTCATTTTACAATGTGTACTTTAAAGATCATCACAAAAGTTAAACAGAAATATAAATAAGGAAAGCAAGGCATGGAAGTCTTGCTGTGCCTTCTCCAGCTGACCACCTGCTCACCAGGCTGCAGATATAGAAATTCTTAAAAACTACCTAAAAGTGATGAATTCCCATAAAGTGAAAATAAAAGGCACATGCTGTTATAAGCTGCTGATATGTGGAGGAGGAGAAAGAGGACCTACCAACCTACATGCAAGTACCTACAAGATTTAGCAATAAAGGCAGGGCTAGTGCAAAGTACTCTGCACATCTTGCAGTGACCACCTGCAGTACATAAACATCTGTTCTTGGTTCATCTGAGATTCATTTCAACCACATGCCAAGTATTCTTTTAAATGTTTCTCTTGTAGTTCCATGCATGTTTCTAATTTCTTCAGGATGTAGACTGGATAGCTATTCTAGTTTCCTGGTAAGGCTGTCTTATATTTCTCTGATTTACTTTTGGTATGTACCATGGTATTCTTGAACACTTAATAACCCTGTAGCTTTCTTGTTGAGAAGCTTTCAGATCAACAAATTTTCTTTAATATCTTGAATTTGTTGCTCCACATACATTACAATATATCTTTCTATTCTCCTCTCTGGGATATAAAGTTGCAATTTCTGCTTCCTTTCATGGTAAGTCACAGGTTCCATCCATTTGATTCTGCTCTTGAAGTGCTTCTGAAAACTCTTTAATTTACTTTGATCTTTATTTGTTTTGCATATATACACGTTAAAAATTTTCACCAATATGTCTATCTTTTGTAGTGAGAGTTCTCACAACTCATCACTTGACCTGATAATGTTATCTTCCCAATATGCTCTCTCAAATACTATTTCTTATTTATGATATCATGTAAATCTATTGCATTTGTTGGGCCTTTACATAATACTACTACTGTTTTCTTCCTTGTTCCATAACTTATATGCTTAAATCTACCTTCATTAAATTTCATCAGGTTCCTTTCTACCTATCTGTAAGTTGTGTCCAAGTCATTTTACATCTTTTGTGGTGTCATCAGCAAAGCTCCTTACCATGCTTTCCTTTGCTATGCTGTCAATGTCTATCATTATTACATGGAGTAATGAGGGTAATACCATTCCCTGTGGTACTGAGATAGGACATGTTCCTCAGACATGGTTCAATTTGACACCACTATGAACTTGTCAGTTAGAAACTCAGTAAGTCATCTTCGTATCTTACCCTAAATAGGTATTTTAGGTACTTTCTCTACAGGTACTTTCTCTACAAAAAAAATTCTGAGGTTTATTTGTCAAATCCTTTTGAAAATTCATGAAAAACAGTCCATTACTTTTCCTGGGATTAAATTTTCATTTGCATCATTGTAATGAGCTAATATTTGGGACTGCATACTTTTTTCTGGCAAAGATTCATGATGACCTTCATTTATGTAGCGGCTTTTGATTAGATGGTTTAATGTTCCTTTAATAACTCTTTCAAAGGCTTTCACCACATGCAAAGTCAAATCCACAAATCCACTCTCTAGCTCTCATGCATAATGAACATAGCCTTTCATCCACAGCCAACCCAAATAAATCATTCAATGATTTACCTTGACCACTTCATATGTCCTGGTCCTGACTAACCACCTCTGAAACTACCATGCTCCTCCCCAATCTAATGCTCTGTACATGCCTTCAGCCTCTCATACAACTTACCAGGTACACACAACACTTGACAACTTACCTTTATCACCCCTGCCATTATACAACTGTACTATACATGCATTTCACCAATCCTTAGGCACCTCAACATGATCCATAAATACACTGAAAATCCTTACCTACCAATCAACTGCACAACAACTACACAATCACCCCCTTTCTCAAGAAATTGAACTGCAATATCATCCACTCCAATTGCCTTGTCACATTTCACCTAACACAAGGCTTTCACCACATCTTGTCTCTTTACCAAACCACTCTCCATAACTCTTTCACTTTGCATTCCACCACAACCTAAACACACTTCAAAATACTCACTCCTCCTCCTCCTAACTTCATCACAACCTGTTACCACTTCCCCTTTTGTCCCCTTCACCAATATTTCTATATGATCTCTTGTTTTTTGCAAATCATTTACCTCCTTCCAAAACATCTTATTCTCCTCAAAGTTTACTGATAATCGCTCACCCTAATTCTCATTTGCCCTCTTTTTCAACCCATACACCTTCCTCTCAACCTCCTGCCATTTTCTATTGTACGTACATCCCCAATCACTTGCACTCCTTCCATGAAAGTACTGCCCAAATGCCTCGCTATTTGCTTCCACTTGCAACTTTACTTCATCATCCCACCACTTACTATCCTTTCCAATCCACCCACCTCCCACCTTTCGCATGCCACATGCATCTCTTGCACATGTCAGCACAGCTTCCCATTCCTCACCCACTCACCTTGCTTCATTTACTCTTACCATTTACCATTCTACACTTAATCTCTCCTGATATTTCTTCACACAAGTCTCTTTTCCAAGCTTACTTACCCTCATCACTCTCTTCTTACCGACACTGTTTCCTCTTTTCATAAAATCTCTACAGATCTTTATCCTCACCTCCACAAAACAGTGACCAGACATCCCACCTGCAGCCCCTCCCAGCTCATTTACATCCAAAAGTTTCTCTTTTACATGACTATAAATTAATATGTACTCCAATGATGCCAGCTGACCATCTTTCCTACTTACATACATATACTTGCATATCTCCTTTTTAAACCAGGTATTCCCAATCACCAGTCCTTTTTCAGGAAAAAAAGCCACAAGCTGTTCACCATTTTCATTCATAAAACTGAATACACCATGCCCCCCAATTACACCCTCAACTACCACATTACTCACCTTTGTATATAAATCATCACATCACTCAGTCTCTAACTTCAAAACTGCTTACAAGCTCATTAAGCTGCTCCCAAAACACTTGCCTCTCATTAACTTTCTTCTCATGGCTAAGTCATAAGCACTAATAATCAATTACCCATCTCTTTCTCCATCAACTTTAATTTTTATCCACATCAATCAAGAATTTACTTTCTTACACTTTCATCCACTCTCAGAACTCCTGCTTTTGGAGTAGTACTACTCCTTCATTAACTTTCGTCCTCTTACCAACCCCTGACTTTACTCCTAAGACATTTCCAAACCATTCTTACTCTTTACCCTTGAGCTCTCTTTTACATCTCTTTTACACAGAGTTAGAACATCCAGGTTTCTTTCCTCATCTTGGTTACATCCACACACCCCAGCCTGAACCTTCAGTGGGAGACGAGTACTAATTGCTTGGCTCCTTCTGTTCCTTCTTTTACAAAATGAAATAAAAGAAGAGGGGGTTCCTGCTCCTGCCCCCTTTAGTTGCCACTTACGACACAAAGGGAATAAAGAGCTAGACTTCTTTCTCCCCTACCCCAGGGATAATTCATGATAAACAAACAATACAAAAATAAATAACGATAACATAAGATGTTTTGATGAGTGTTTACAAGCTGCCAACAAGGAACTGCTTAGTGTCAACTTAAATCTATTGCTTTAAATTGTTCAATAGCCTTTACATTTCACTCATCATTAGGAAAGTTTGAATTGTATTAAAAAGCATATACAACAATACATAATGATATCATATGATGTTTTTGATGTGTGCTTAAGAGCTGGCAAGAGAGCACAGCTTAAGTGTCCCTTTAAACCTAGTTATCTAACTCATTTTGTAGCTTAAGTGTCCCTTTAAACCCAGTTATCTAACTCATTTTGTGCCCTCTACAATTTGTTAATCATTATGAGCATACGAAGCAAAACAATTGTTGTGCTTGAGGAAGTTAATGCCAACATCCAGGTGTTACCCATAAATACCTTATTTTAATTTTCATCTTCCCTTTTCCCTCTAGCTATCCAATGTTGTTTCTAAGATATTTTAATGTCCAATACGGAAACATTTTGCTTTTGCCTTGATCAGAGTAGTAAAAATGGAAACTTTTTGGCTTTCCCTTGATTAGAAAGTAGTAAAGAAAATGTAGCTGGAAATTAATTCCATGGTTAAAGGGTTAAACTGGGAGGAAAAAATTTGGTGTACACCATTGAGAGGCAATGACTACAAAAAAAATCAGGATAAGCTTCAGTTCTAAGTAACACCAATGAATCTCATTGAAAAAGAAAAATACAGGATAAATTGTTTGCTTCAGTTCTAAATTACACCAACGAATCATACACAATTCATCATAAAGATCATACTTGCTTGATGGGCCAGGAGATGAGGCAAAGCTGGGAAGTCTTGGCATGAGGTCCTCCAACCTTTGAGCGCAAGAACACTACGTTAGATCCATCAGGGCTCACACGAGGAGTTCGAATATTATAGCCTCCACATATCATATCTGGTGATTGAGAGAGCAAAAATGTAAAACTTAGGGAGAAACATTATGCAGAACATGAATGCTACTTACATAAACCTATCCTAAATCCTCAGCTGTACCTGCTAAAGTTCTAAGATGATGTGAGCCTGACATAACACTGCATGTAGCTATCATCATTATTACAAAGATGGTGGATCAGGGACATACATTTTATTGCAACATCATAAGGTTTCATTCACCTTTTGTTGGGAATATTCAGATGAACAGGGGTCCCCAGCCTAACTCTAAAGGCTAGCAAATGAGCATGGATGCCTAATTTCCTAAAGTAGATTTGCTACCCGCCTCCCAAAATTTTGAAGATTAAAAGTATAAACGATGAGGTATACTGGGGTTGACGTGCTGTCAATGGACTGAACCAGGGCATGTGAAACATCTGGGGTAAACCATGGAAAGGTCTGTGGGACTTGGATGTGGATAGGGAGCTGTGGTTTCAGTGCATTACACATGACAACTACCCAAGATAATTTCTCTCTTTCCACACATTCTTCATCGCTCCCAGAACCTTCGCCCCCTCCCCCACTCTATGACTCACTTCTGCTACCATGGTTCCATTTGCTGCCAGGTCCACTCCCAAATATCTAAAACGCTTCACTTCCTCCAGTTTTTCCCCATTCAAACTCACTCCCCAACTAACACATCCCTCAACCCTGCTGAACCTAATAACCTTGCACACCACCCCGACCAATACACCGTACATCTGCCACTCTTATCATGAAACACATTCAACAATCCTTCAAAATACTTACTCCATCAGTACCTGTTTTCACTTGCCCCCTTCACCGAATGTTCCTATTTGCTTTCTTGTCTTACGCTCAAATCCATCAGTTTTTCTGGGTATTTCTCACATACATTCTTCAAAGCAAACACCTGATCCCCACCTCCTTTACCACTTCTAAAACAAGAGCTAAGGAAGGAGTACCACTACTCCTGAAACAGGAGTTATGGGAGTGTGTGATAGAGTGTAAGGAAGTAACTTCCAGATTGATGAAGGAAAACTGAAAGTGGATGGCAAGAGATGGGTGAATATTGCTGCTTATGCACATGGTCATGAGAAGAAAGTTTTTGAGAGGAAAGTGTTTTGGGAGCAGCTGAGTGAGTATGTCAGCAGTTTTGATGTACAAGACCGGGTATTGGTGATGGATGATTTAAATGCGAAGGTGAGTAATGTTGCAATTGAGGTTATAATTGGTGCACATAGGGTATTCAGTGTTGTAAATGGAAATGGTGTCAAAGTTGTGAATGGAAATGGTGAAGAGCTCGTGGATTTGTGTGCTGAAAAATTACTGGTGATTTGAAATACCTGGTTTAAAAAGATTGATATTCACAAGTATATGTATGTGAGTAGGAGAGATGGTCAACAGGCATTATTGTATTACGTATTAATTGATAGGCATATAAAAGAGAGACTTTTGGATGTAAATGTGCTGAGAGGGGCAGCTGTTGGGATGTTTGATCACTATCTTGTGGAGGCAAATGTGAAGGTTTGTAGAGGTTTCCAAAAAAGAAGAGAGAATGTCAGGGAGAAGAGAATGGTGAGAGTAAGTGCGCTTAGAAAGGAGACTTGTGTGAAGAAACATCAGGAGAGTTGAGTGTAGATTGGCAAAAGAGGGCAAATGAAGTGGGGGAGTGAGTGAAGAATGGGATTTATTTACGGAAGCAGAGATGGGATGTGCAAGAGATGCATGTAGCATAAGAATGGTGGGAGGTGGGCAGACTAGGAAGGTTAGTGAGTAGTGGGATGAAGAAGTAAAGTTGTTAGTGAAAGACACTTACGAGAAAGGAGTGCAAAGACTGGGAGATGTATAAGAGAAAGCGGCAGGAGGTCAAAAGGAAAATGCAAGGGTGGAAAAAGAGGGCAAATGAGAGTTGGGGTGAGAGAGTATCATTAAACTTTAGGGAAGATAAAAAGATGTTTTGGAAGGAGGTACATAATGTGTGTAAGATAAGAGAACAAATGGGAACATTGGTGAAGGGTTCAAGGGGGAAGTGATAACAGGTTGTGATGGATTGAGGAGGAGATAGAGTAAGTATTTTGAAAGATTGTTGAATGTGTTTGATGATATAGTGGCGGATGGAGGATGTATTGGTCGGGGGAGGATAAAGAGATGTTTTGGAAGGAGGTAAATAATGTGTGTAAGACAAGAGAACAAATGGGAACATTGGTGAAGAAGGCAAGGGGGGAAGTGATAACAGGTTGTGATGGAGTGAAGAGGAGATAGAGTAAGTATTTTGAAGGATTGTTAAATGTGTTTAATGACAGAGTGGTGGATGGAAGATGTATTGGTTGGGGTGGTGTGCAAAGTGAAAGAGTCAAGGAAAGTGATTTGGTAGGGAGATAGAGGAGGAGGTGAAAGTCTTCCAAAAGATGAAATCCAGCAAGGTGGCAGGACTGGACGGTATGATAGTTGAATTTATTAAGAAAGGGGGTGACCGTGTTGTTGACTGGTTGGTAAGAACATTCAATGTATGTACGGGTCATGTTGAAGTGCCCAAGGATTGGCGTAATGTATGTATAGTGCCATTGTACAAAGGTAAAGGAGATAAAGGTGAGTGTTCAGAGAACAAAGGTTAAGTTTGTTGAGTATTCTTGGAAAACTATATGGGAGGATATTGAAAGAGAATGAAGGCATATTCAGAGCATCAGATTAGGGAGGAGCAGTGTGGTGTTTTAGAAGTGGTAGAGGATGTGTATATCAGGTGTTTGCTTTGAAGAATGTATGTGAGAAATACCTAGAAAAACAGATGGATTTGTATGTAGCATTTATGGATCTGGAGAAGGCATATGATAGGGTTG
>JAYMFT010372072.1:0-21508 GCA_038088735.1 Panulirus argus
TATATATACCCTGGCCTGAGCCAGGTACCCATTTTATCTACCAACCCCTAAGGGTGGATGAACAGCTTGGTTGACTGTGGAGCGACTGCCGTTACCAGGATTCGAACCAATGCGCTCGACCCTGGGCGGCCCGTGAATGCGTCACGGTCAGGAACGCGGTTGGCATATATTCAGAGTATAAGATGGTTGATTGGGTTGCCTCTTATGTATGGTTGAAATTAGTTGATTTCGTTGTTGATGGAGTATGGTTGTGGTTCTGGGTTTGTGTCCTAGATTGAAATTGTGGTACGAATGAATAGCTTGTGTTTGAGTTAACTTGAAGTTTGATAAGGAAAGTTTTGCTTATGTTATAACTCAGGATTGGGATTGTTTTTGATTGCAATGATTTTGGCTCTGAAAGGGTTTGCTTTGTTTCTAAGGATGTGGTTAAACTAAAAGTGTGGTATTGGCTGATGGTAAAGTTAAATTGAAGTTGTGATTAAGGCTGAGGATGTGATTAAACTGGTAGGGATTAAGGGTGGCAATGTGGTTAAAATGGTTTCATAAAGGTTGAGGGTGTTGTGGCCAAGGTTAAGGGTCTGCTTAGGATGAAGGTGTGGTCAAGGCTGAGCATGTGGTTGAGCAGAGGATATAAACAAGGCTGAGGATGTGGTCAAGGTTGAGGATGTGGTCAGGGTCGAGGATGTGATTAAGGCTGAAGATGTGGTCAGGGTCGAGGATGTGATTAAGGCTGAAGATGTGTTCATGGCTGATAGTATGGTTAGGCTGAGGATGTGGTCAAGGTTGAGGGTATGCTTTGGCTGAGCTGTGGCTATAGTGCAATTGGTGTAGTTAAGTTGGTTGACTGCTTGTGGTGGGGTTATGGTTAGGGAATGGAATTGTGTTAGTATTTTGAGGGCTAAATAAAGTTATCGAGCAGGAAGAGGAGTTTGTAGGCTTGTGATGTGAGACATGGATGAAGTAGTTGTTTATGCTGCCTATGATAACTATCATTACTGAAACAGCAATGTTACAGTATCTTGTTCATGTGTCAGCCCATTTTGCACATAATCACTTCCACTTTGGAAATTAGAACACTACATTGTATTATAGTTAGTCCTGTTCTGTATTAATCATGTAATTTTATTTAAATTCTCTTATTTCAAGCAGAAATTGGGATGGACTACGTCAACATCCCTCATGTGGTGGCAATGGTTGGCTTGCCTGCCCGTGGCAAGACATACATTGCCATGAAACTTGCGCGTTACCTGACATGGGTTGGTCTTCCTACCAAAGGTTTGTGTGTCCATCATATTCACTTGTTGCTTAATGTTTTACCAAATGCTTATCTCATTTTGAATATATATTTCATCATAGTGTAACCCTTGAAAATATTTCATTACAAATAAAACTGCATGTTGTGTTGACATAACGTTTTAGGATTAAAGAGGAAGTTTGATATTTATGTGCTGTATTTTATATAGAAAGAAAGAGGTTTAAATGATATTTGGCCTTGTAAAGTTTATGTGGCTTTCTCCTCAGTATTTAACGTGGGTGATTACCGACGACAAGCCCTTGGTAGATACCAGGGTCATGATTTCTTCCACCCCAGGAACCGTGAAGGCACAAACATCAGAAACAAGTGTGCCCTTGATGCTCTGCAGGCAAGTTCTGTTTAAAAAAAAAATGAGATTCTTGTCATAATGGGAAATCTTCATTAAAGCCAGGCCTTGAGTGAAAAAAAAAAGAGGGGCTAAAGAAATAATGATGAAAGGAGAGTGGGAGATGAATAATCTTGATTTTTGAGGGGGTTGATAACTGGCATTTTAAAGAGGGCTCGTCATAGATGTAAGCTGTTGAGAAAAATGTAAGTACCTAAAGAGTTCCAAAGTCTAGCACTGTAGAGAAAAAACAGACATCATTATAGCTCACCCTTGAGTTTCTGGCAAGCACACGGTAATCATGTAATATAGTGACATACTAGTGAAGTTAATGGTGGAGGCATGCAAACACTCACCTCTTTAGAGCAGAAACCAAAGTGATATCAGTTGGAAAGGGATCATTTTTGGAAGAGTTGATGTGCTGGAAGACTGAGAGACTCAAAGATATGAGTGTTTATGGGGAAGGGATCCCAATTGCCTTATCTTGAGCAATTGCCAGTTGTAGATATTAGTCAGTATATTCAACTGAATTATCCTAAAATATCAGTCATTTCCAGTACTTTCATGTATTATTGCATCTGAATTTTCTTAAGGGGTAAAAGTAATTTGATGTGCAGAAGGAAATATAAAGTAAGACAGACACTTAGTTTATGGCAGATAGAAGACATATTTGCATTATTTCAGTTTATAGTTATAATAGCTAAGTTATTTGAATTATAAATTCATTACTCAGCTAGCATGGTCCTCTGTCATGAAATTATTGTGTGGCTGTTGGCACCTCAAGGTTGGGTAATTTTGATATCTGTTTCTTTCCTTGCACCTTGAAAAGCTTTGGAACTCTCCATTCCCATATGTCAGTCTTAACAACTATAATCTAGCCTTTGTTAAAGGCAAGGTTTCTATTTTCTCTGAATTCTAAAAGAAAACTTTGCTCCTTAAATTCTCCCTCTCATTAAGCCTCTTGACATTTTAGTTAAAGCCCAACCTCATTTTATTCCATAATGAAATAAAAGTCATCATTTTTCAATGATATTAAAATCCATTCACTCACCTCACTCCATGGTGATGATTTTTATTGAAAACAGTATTAGAATTTTTTAAGTATGAAGACGAAGTCTACTACAGGTAACTTCTTTTTATGGTTGTGGAATGCGTTGTAACACGAGTGGAAATTGTTGTTGCTTGAGATTAAACCTCCTTACAACTGAGGAGATGTGGGCCCTATGCTCTAGGGCGGCCTGCCGGTGGTGATGGACCTAAGCACTGGGCTTAGGGGGTTGGACTTGTTATCCCACCCGGCCCCCACGAGAGCCAGGCTCCCTCAGTATGAATGGAATATAATCCTTCTCTTTCCAGAAACCATGATAGGTACCTGATGATATAAAAAGCTTGCATTCATTAACCCCACCTTCTTTCACAGGATGTGTGTGAATTCCTCCAGTCTGGAGGGATGGTGGCAGTATATGATGCAACAAACACAAGCAAAGAGCGCCGCCAGCTGATCCATCATGTGGTCTGTCAGCGAATGGGATATAAGCTATTTTTTATCGAGTCCATCTGCAATGATCCTGCAATAATAGAAACAAACATCATGGTAAGCTTGATATAATGTGTAGCTGTACAACATACAATTTAATTAGCAATACGGTACTGAGTTGTTATAGAATATTTATTTATTAATTATTCCTATTACACAGTAAACCTTTTTAAGAATTATGACTGAGAAGGCAGTACTAGACATGTATCTGTGTAAAATTATACATCACTACATTTTTGGGTATGTTTTCATTAGATATTTTTTAAATTAGTTGATGTAATTCTGTTGTGAGTAGTTCTGAGGCTAAGTTGTATTTTTATTCCATACTTAATGGACAGATATGGAAAATTAGATCTCAGGATTGTAATCCCCTTATATAGTGGATTTCATTTGTTCATATAACATTGCATATACCAACAGGTTTTTCAAGAATGTAACTTCATTGTCATGTGGGGCATAGCTGTACTTCAGAACACTGATGTCATGTCAGAAATTTTTTGTGTAAAATATCTAGGGGAAGCAGTCACATAACTGGCATATTCTTCTATCTGACACTGACTAGGTCAGGCAGGTGCCAGTTGATGAAGCATATCATGTAGCTGACAGCTCATCCACTACTTTTCAAGAGCTAGTAAATTCTTGAATGTATATATATACTTGTTTATAAGTCTACCTCATATATAGGTTAACCCTTGATTTTTGGCCAAGAATTCATTAATTTCTGATATGCCTTATGCATAAGTCAACGCAAGTTTCTGAAGGTAATGGAACAATAAATTAGGGTAATAAAGCACTGTATTTTATGACACATAACTCATCTCAGAAAATCCTCACTAAAAACACTCTGTGTCCAATAAACTAAGGTTTGCTGAGCCTGAAACACCGAGTGCTGAAGGCAAATTGTTTATCATATATTATTGCAGCACTTTACAGTGAAACATGGGTAGTTTCAGTTAAAATCTTACATATTTCCTTTCAAGTATTTATTCAGTTTGGTGAAATATTAACTGAAAATTATTCAAAAAGAGATTACAGTAACATCTTTTGAACAAGGAAAGAAAGCGAAAGTTGATTGTTTTCGTTATGATTTTATCCCACTTTCCCCTGTAATACGTATGTCATTCCAGCAAAAGTATTACATTTCCATGAATGTATTGTATCAAGCACAGTAAGAATAGAATATCATTGTAATGTAACAGTATTTTAACCAAAATCTATTGAAAAAACAAGTAACATCTTTTGAACATCAGAAGGTTAAGTAGTCTTTTATTTTCATGTATTTTATCCTATTTTAAATTGAAATAAATTATGTTTCAGCAAAAGTACTACATTTCTGAGAATATATTCATTCAGGCACAGAAGTCAGATATACATGTGATGTAAATTTTTTATTGAAAACGATTAGAAGAACACATACTGTCTAGCTGATATGGCAGAGCCCTGGTCGCAGAGGATTTGGCTTAGCATTGGCCCTTCCTAAGCAGCCTTTGATATTATCATACGTTGAAATTGTGTTTTTACTCTTATTGTCCTGCTTCTTGTTTTCCGAAAATATGACATTTGTTTATAATACAATATTACGGTACTTTTACTCACTAATTGGTACATATTTTATGTTTCCATTGTTTACCAGCTGTAACTAGTAAATATTTTTCATGTCTGAAGCTAAAAGTTGCTCCTAGCCCTTCCCATCATGCACAGATTTCAGTGTAATGAAACTATTACCCTTGTGTAGGTCGACCCCCAAAGTTTTTGCCTAAAAATTTGGTCTTACAAACTTGAACTATACACAAGTATATATGGTAGTTCAGAAGAGGACCTGATTTATTTTTTTATTACCTGCAGTTAAGAAAGCTACTTTCTAAGGATTATGGGGCCAAACTGGTCTGGTGAATTCAAACCTATTCTGATCAGTTGTGATTGGCAGGGTTTAGTGGCCTTTCATTTGAGACAAATGAGGTAACCATTTAATTAACTGGTTAGATTTCTTTTTTTGGTGTCTTTATTACCTACTATATAGAAAGGTTGGGCATCTGTTTCAGTGATTCATATATTATTCATTTATTGAAATATACCTCCCATGTTTTGAAACTTCTCTTTTTTTAAGTAGCTCTTATTCCATACATTTTACATCATGCATTTTGCATAATTAATTGTCTTGTACATCCCATTTACTTTTACAAATTCTTCCACCAAGTTACAGTGCCTACTATTATTTCATGTTTTTGCCTTTTACACAAACCTTTACAGGAGATCCAGCATTACTTGATGTTTACCATGAGGTCAGGTCAGTGGCCAACATTATATGGTGTTTCAACTCTTCCTTTTTCCAGTAACTCCACTTATGAGAGAAATTAACTCAGTAAGGATTAATGGAACAGCTGGAACTAAGAAATTCCTAGGTATCAATTTTAGTTAATTATTGTATATTTCCACGAGGAAAGGCCCTCATGACATTTTCAATACTCCTCCTATTCCAAACTGCAGGAGTGCAAGGTAACAAACCCAGACTATGCCAACATGGAAAAGGAGGATGCTGTGAAGGACTTCCTGAAACGAATTGAACATTACCGCTCCATGTATGAACCATTGGATGAAGAAAAGGAGAGTCAGTACAGTTTCATGAAAATCTTTGATGCAGGTAATGCTTGTAGATTATAGTATATGTACATATATGATTTATATTTTTGTGCTAGCTTTACAGCACAATAAAGGGATGAAATAGGGAACACAGTACATTTATAGTAATTGCATTATTGTACACACATTTCTTTCCAGTCCAGTGTCTATGCTTCTAAGACTCTTATGTCCCCTGTTGTGTAGCAGGAAAGTTCATCAGTTTAGTAGAAAAATGAGCATAAATTCTCTTATTAGTTAACTATTCAGGGAAATGTGGACAAGAGAAAAAATTTTAAACATTTGACAGGAATTAAGTCGAAGATGGGTTTTTTACTGTTGAGGTTAACCAGTTTGTTGCTTCTCATTCTGAGATGTTGCACAGGTCTGAATTAACAGGATTAATTTTTTTAATCTAAGAAAAAAGAATGAATAATCAGGTCCGAAGGGGAGTAAAAATACATTTGATTATGTAGAATAGTATCATTGGTGTAAATTGAATAGGATTAGAGATTGATGAAAATTATTTATGGTGAGAAAGTGGGTCCGTAATAGGATAGAACCCTTAGGACACCACTGTTGACAGCAATAAATGGGAGAATCATTCGATTGCAAGGGATGAGTGAGAAAAGAGTTTATGCATTAGAGAACAGAGAGAAGCAGCAATGATCAAGGAAAAAAGTTATGAAAGCAAAGCCTTTTGGCACACACAGTCAGATGCTTTGGAATTGTTGATGACCATTGCGAGAGACAGTCCCAGAGAAAGTCGGATCAGAGATAAGTCACATAAGAGAGAAGATCACTTTTGAACTTTTCACCATGTAAATCATCTTACTGATAATCAGAAAGAAGGGAATGAAATTAAGTGTTTAAGAAACCGAGAGTTAAGAGAGTTTCAAAGAATTTGAGAGAGCAGTAAGGAAAGCAGTGGGATGATAGAAGGGTTAGAATCATTTCCTTTCTTAGGGATGTGTTGCACTAAGACATGTTTCCAAGACAGTTGATACAGCATGCAAGGATCAGTACTAGCCAAGGAGCACAGGGATAGGCTGCACTAAGACATGTTCTTAGACAGAGATGATATAGCAGCAAGATCACTACTAGTCTAGGATCCAAGACAGAGATGATATAGCAAGCAAGGTCAGATATAGAAACCCAGGAGCACACACTCTTAGGAGGTATGTCTTTTTCACTTTACACACCCATGGAAACTGTTCCTTATGCACTGTGGCTTGTAAGCTTTGGAAGGATATGCTTAGCTCAAGCTACTGTAAACCATAAATAAATATGTATGTTAGTCTTTAGGTGGAGGAAAATGATGTTCAATTAACATGCCAACTAAAACCAAATTTTCTCAAAATTGAGTTTTTGCACCATGAGATAAGAAAACTCATTGTTTTAATTTCATTTTACATGATTTTCTCATTATGATTGGTATTTCAGTGTTAAAGTTTGATGAGACTTCCTGTTGCCCTTTAACTTTTTCTTGGATTTTTTCCTTATTTTTCTGTGTTATTTACAAGAAAGCATATCATGCCTAGGAAGTATATTAAATTTTTGTCTTATTAATTTGAATTTAAAGTGTTATGGTAATTAACAACAGAAAAATATTCCTGTTGCATAGAATGTCATTAAGGCATAAGTTTTTTAAACCAGATTGGGATCTTGTGTAGTCTGTATTAGTATCAAGTGTTGATAAATATTTCAGTTGAATATATTCATATAAATAGTTACATTCAAGAGGAGGATTAGGCCCTTTAATGCTGAAAGCTGGCGTGACAAAAAAGCCTAAAGTAGCAGTCTTGTCATGAAGAGGTTGCCCTGGTAACTACTTTTATGCTGTGTTTGAAGAATCTTTAACTTATTAATGACTGGCAGTTTGTCATTTAAGGATTGTTTGTTATTCTTGTGGATGATCCAGTTGTAGGACTTACAAGCAAGTTCTTACATCTTGGTCTCATTTAAATACAGTAGTCCCATGAGTTAACAGACCCTGATATAAGTGATTTTGGATTTAGCAGACTGGGCAAATAATAATACAACATTAAGTAATGATAATTGAAATTATTAAGAAATTAAAAAATGTCAAACGACGCACCATGCGCATTTCATAGTACACTTATTTTTGTTAGCGTGGGTTATGCTTGCTTTATTTTGGTCTCAGTCTGCTTCAGGCTATCATGCAGTCAGGTTGTATACATAGAATTGTGATTTTATTTATTAAATAATTTTGCGGTCCTTACAATTCAAAATGGCATCAAGTGATAGAGGAGTTAAAAGAAAGTGTGTGAACTGTATATTGTATTACTGTATTTTGTATAAAATGATTGTTACATTTGATTTAACAGACTTTTGGCATTAACGGACACCCCCTCCCCCTAATAGTCCGTTATGTTGAGGGATTACTGTACTTGAAAAATGTACTTAATGTTTAACAGATTTTTTAGCGTCATTTGTGTCAATACTAGAAGGCAATTCATGTATTCTCTCACTTTACTGATGTATACGCGGATCCAGAGGTGGAATTTTTCATTTTATAGATACTAAGGTATTCCTCTTTCTTTTCAACTCTTACTATAGCAGATGTCTTGCTTTGTGTTACACATAGCCAAAGGCAAATTCATCAGCATTTGTTTCAGGCACTAGTATTGGGTTTTCAACAAGTAACTTAATGAAAATGGTAATTGAAATCTGTAGGTAGGACTCTGTATATCTCATTAATCTCTGAAGAAAAGGAAACAGCCTACAGTACATAATTTAGAAAAGTCTGTTAACATTTCCTGAATCAGATATATGTAAACTCTTGTTCTTATGTGAACCAGTCATTCCCATACAAATTTTCTTATGTGATTAGGTAAGATGTTCTATTTTGTTGATCAGTGTTCTCTCTGACACAGTAATGGGAAAAGTCTGCCATTCATAAGTTGATGGAAATGCCATAAGAACAGTCTCTAAGTTGATTTGAAATTGTGAAAGCAAATTGACCACCCGCCCTCACACAGCTGGGTTCTTTTACTGTAATCAGAATTTGAGCTGATTGTGCTCAGTCAGGTGTTGAGCTAACCATGAAAGTAGCAATTGCCTGTTCTTCAAGTTTAGTTATGATATATTAAGGAAACTGCTAAACACCATCTCTCAACTTCCTCACCACTAAAGCCGCATTTTGTATCTTCCATTTTTTCCCCACTAATTAAAATGGAGAAGTGTTTTGTCTCTTATATGAATAGTGTACAGCAATAAGGAATGTACTGATACTTTGTATATACATATTTTACATGTAAGTTTCTACTGTTTACAATAGCTCTGTAATTACTTGTTTTTACTCTATCGGGAGGGCATTTTGCACTCATGAGATCTCATCTCTTGAACATTCTCTACTCTCATACAATCTCTAAAACTTACGTATGCTGTCTGCATTGTAGTTAACCTTGTGATGGAAATGAGGTTTACCCCTCAGCATCTAGATCTAAATGGCAAAGATTGGTATCTCAGATGCCCATACATGTCCAGGTACTCGACAGGTTTCCTAAATTCAAAACATATTTTTAACAGGTCGTCGTGTGGTGGTGCACAAGCAGGAAGGTCACATAGAAAGTCGCATTGCTTACTACCTCATGAACATACACATTACACCACGTTCGATCTATCTAACCAGGGTATGTTGAAAAGAGATCAAGTGATTAAGTATGATTAATAAGAAATAAGTAGTTTTATGATTCATTTTAGTAGACTAGAGAAAAAAAGATCAGCAGTCTAATTATGTATTACATACTTCTGAAAAACAACAAGATTACATTTTTATTCAGTGGTTATGTATTTAATCTATGGACATTTGGTCTCAGAATAGGTCAATAATTGTTCAGTGATTTGCTCAAGATACTATCTTGTCTTTCTGACAGGAATTGATTTCATATCTTTTTTTCCAATACCATTAGGAAACCCTCAGAAGCATTATTCCAAATTTCATACCCACAGCATGGAGAGTCTGTTTATAACCAGTTAGGTCGTATTGGAGGAGATTCTGATCTCTCTCACCGTGGACGGCAGTATGCAAATGCTTTGGCCAAATTCATTACCAGTCAGAACATCCCCAGTCTTCGGGTGTGGACATCTTGTATGAAAAGAACAGTCCAGACAGCATCTGGCATTGAAGCTCCTCAGGAAAGATGGAAGGCTCTCAATGAGATTGATGCAGTAAGTTTGTAATAAATCTGATTGAGTATATACATGACATATATATGTTGTTCCTCTCTCTGCCATTGTTTGAACATCTCTCTGCCATTGTTTGAACAAATGGAGAAGGGCCAGTGGCAGGTCAAAACTTGATTGGAATGATAAAAAAGAGAGTCCAACAAGTGTGGTTTTTTCTTCTTAACTTGATGTTTATTATTGTTTTGTTTGTAGTTGATAGTAACATCTGTGATTGCTTGGAATAAGAAATCAAAGAAAACAGTATTGTTGCTTTCTTGAATATATATATATATATATATATATATTTTTTTTTTTTTTTTGGGGGGGGGGGGGGGGGGGGGGGGGGAAGCAGTCCTATTTTGCAATTGTTAAGTGGAAAATGGGATATTAGATGTCAAAAAAAGTATGATTGAAGATGATTGTGCATTTCATTGCTTTAGTAGTTTGGCTCAGATGTTACTTTGCTTAGAGCATTCACTCAAAAGTTGCATTTTGTAAAGGCATATTCTTTCACCTTTTCCATTAAACACCTTGTTCTCTCTGATATTGTTGCCTCATATAGGTTTTAGTGTAAGTTTCAGTGTTTTTATTCATTAACTATCTGCATCATTCTTTTTCTTAATGCTTTAGGGTATATGTGAAGGTTTGACGTATGAAGAAATCCAGGAGCAGTACCCAGAGGAGTTTGCTGCTCGTGATCAGAATAAATACTCCTATAGGTATTTAAAGAAATATTCTTCTAAAATTTCATAAACACCCATGGTTCTTAATCAAATTCTTATTTCAGTCATTATGATTCATGCTGAAATTTGGGTCTAGATTTTTGTTGGTCGAAATACTTTAAGATGGATTTCATTTGATATAGATTAGATTTTTAACTGAAAAATGAAAATAATTGTGTAAATATATCCCTAGAAGGTGAATGTTCATCACTTAAAGTTAATGATCTAAAGTTTTCTTGTATTCTAGATATCCACGTGGTGAATCCTATGAAGATGTTGTAGTTCGTCTGGAAAGCGTTATAATGGAACTAGAACGACAGGAAAATGTATTGGTGGTGGGCCATCAAGCTGTTCTCAGATGTGTCTTGGCATACTTCCTTGATAAAACTGGTGGTATGGGGACACTACTTATATTTTCACTTTTTTCTCGTATAACAGTTAGTTTGAGACGTGCATAGAGCAAGTTTTCATTTTAAGGAAGCTCATGAAAATCATATAAGTTTATCAAAGATTTATACTTTTTATGATTCACTTTGCTGTTCATAAAAGAATTTCATAGGAAAAAAACAGAATTGGAAAAAGTTAAATAGGTAGAAGGAGCAAATGTTTTCAAACTTTTGAGTGATTGAATGTTGTGAATTCAGTTTAGGTAATTTTCTATCATGTAATTTGTTTATCTACACAGCGGAGCTTCCCTACATGAAGGTCCCCTTGCATACAATAATCAAGCTCACACCACAGGCCTATGGGTGTAAAGTTGAATTCTTCAAGATTCCTATTGACTGTGTTGATACACATCGATCTAAACCTGTTGTGAGTATAATATTGTGTGCTGGTTATATAAAGTACATTTTCTCTATAATATTACAGGGTTATTGGATTATTGTTGTGTCAGGTTTAATACAAATGTAGAAGAGTTTACATATAAAGTTTTTTAAAATTCTTTTAAGATTACCATTTAGTGAACTTCAGTAGGAAACTGGCTAGGCTGGTAGATCCTGGAACTTACTTTTGAATTTATAAATGACTGTTGAGAGATGTACCATGTAGGGACCTTTTTGAATTACTGAAACGAGCTTTATTGCTAACTTCTGACAACATTTTATGTCAAGACAGTTTGATGACATTCATCATTTCTAGATCTTACTGTTGGTGCTCAGAACCATGGCATTACTTCTTTCCGTCAGCTTTCTGTTTGTTTTATTGAACAAGAACAGATGTTAATAGTTAAAGACACTTGTAGGCCATGCCTGTCTTGTTTCACACTTCCTCAACCTCTTTCCAGAAGAATTGTTTTATGTTACTGAGGGATACTATTCTGGTGTTATACAATTGAAAAAAGGACTCTTATCTCCTAAAATGAAGTAACAAACCGGAAAATCAATAAAGGATCAGATAATTTCTCACAGAGGTTGAAGTTACTGCAGAACACAAACCAGACAAAGCCAACAATTGAAGTTGTGAATATCATAATTTTTTACTCACTGATTCTCACTGTGGCACACTGTAGAGAGAATTTTCCCATATTTTTTAACTTTTTGGTTTAGTTAAAGTCCTTTTTTGAACTTGCAATGCCAGAATAGAATTTTAAAAAATCAACATTACTTTTGGTTGGTAAGTTGACTAACTGAAAAATAAGTAAGAAACATAAGCACTGATTGCAAACATTACTACTAACAAATGGACAGTTGCATATTCAGCTCTTTACTATTGGTCTTTCATTACTTTTGCATGATTATTTTTGCTTTGCTTAACCGTGCTATTTTGAGGATTGCATTATTTGTGCTAGACAATTAATCAGTTTTCTTGTATTAACCATAGCTGCACTAATGTAGAGAATGTAATTTGTGAAACTGGTGCTGTAATAGCTGGATACAGCCAGCAGTTTTTAATTGAGAATATATAGTGCATGGATCATTATCTGGGATTTACAGGTATATGAATAAATACATGTTATGTTTGAGTTTAACCATTAATGTGAAAATTATACATATATGCAGTAATGAGTATCTAACATGAATTATTTATTTAGAAGCAAACAAATTATAGATGTTGTAGCAAGGTAGGTTTCAAAAGGCAACATGCCAGTGCATTAAGGCAACTATTGAAAGGATGAATTATGTGTTCAGTGTTAGAGAAATCTTAAGAAGTGACAGAAAAGAATCATGCATCCTATTTCGATATGTACTTCTTAAGTGCAGGGCCAATACAGTGTTAGTAATTTAAACAGAATTTTTAGAGCTAAGGAATTTTGAGATTACAGCAGCAGGGTTTGAAAGAATTTTTAGAGCAAAGGAAGTTTGAGAAGGAGAATGCAGCAGCAAGGTTTGAAAAAATTTAATTCTTTACTTCTGTGTAAGAAGTCACTGTGATGGGAAGAAGGGTTGATGAGGTGGCTTTTAGGGACATGACTATCATTATGAATAGTGATTACATAACATAATTTATTTTTGGAGTGACATGTTCATTGAAGACCTTACCCAAATATCAAATGCAGTTTCTGTTTCTTGAGCTAATCATGTTAATTCAAGGTACTATGGTGGAGAGTACAGTAAATCACAAGCCCAGTATATGAACATTTAGCAACCATTAACATGGGGTGTACATGAGAAGAAATGCAAACTGCAAAAGACCATTGTCCTTTTAAGGCTTTGAGAATAGGAAAGATCAAAACCACATACCTTATTATTGAGAAAGTAAAACAGCAAATGGATAGCTTCTGGAAAATTCTTGTAACTTTTTTATTTATTATTTTTCTAGGAGACAAATAAAATCTCATATGGACTTGAAGTGAGGTATTCATTAAGTCTGATTTAACCTTTTCATTGCACAGTTGATGCTTTCAGCCTTCCCTAGTTCACAAAAAATTACAGATTGTTGTTATTATTATTTTTTAATGAAACTAAACAGAAATGTAATGTTTTATTAAGAATTAAAACTTAACCATTTGTAGTTTATGAAAAACACTATCTACCAGATTGGCCAGTCCTATGTATGCTAGGTACATAAACCTACATTTTGTAATTTTAAGTGCAGAGGAACTGCCAAAACATTTTTTTTCCTGAATTAAATGCTGAGGATTTTAGTTTAGGAATAATACATTATTTACTGAATTGGCTAATCCTCACTGAGGTTGGCGTTGGTGCAGCATGGGCACAGTGGTGGAAGCTATGGGTGGGGGTAGGTACCACAGACTAAGCAAGTTTCTAGTAATGGTGCACAACTGCCCATTGTGGTCACTGGCGAGTTACTGAACCCTCCAGGTAGCTTATGTGACTCGTTCTTTGTTTGGGTTGCCACGTATGGCAGGCCAGTAGAGTGTGCAGAATTTGTGGTGGAAAATAGAGTTTATAGATTGACATTCATAGCACTCTGCTTCGTAACAGCAGATTGATGTCCATAGCAGTGAAAGGGTTAGATTTATATACAATTTTGCTTTCAACTGCTCATTTAGGTAAGTCATTTTGTTTATTAAGAAGGCATTTTTCTTTCGTTTGTGTTCACTATTTCTTGCATTGATGAGGTAGCTTTTGGAATGAATGATTCCTGTCTCTGTTCCCAGCATTGGTGAGGTTGCTTTTGGAATGGATGATTCCAGTCTCTGTTCCTTGTTTTGGAAAGTACTACAGGAGGGGAGAATTTCCATCCCCCTCCTCCTGCCCTTTTTAGTTGCCTCATACAGCATTCAAGAGATACATGGGATATTTAAGAATTCCAGTAAAGAATAATTGTTTTGCCTCATTTGAAATGAGTTTGCATCCATTACTGTATATGAAGTTGGGCTGAATCTTGGATAGCTACTTTGGATGAAATTTATCAAAGTTATTGATCATTTTGGTATCACCGTTGTAACCTATTTCTTTAGACTAAATAAATGAAGGTCTCTTAGACAGCTTTCATAGCAGTTGTTTCTGCATTGTTTTCAAGAAGAGCAATCAGAACTGAACTTAGTAATCAAGGTGGGGACACTAATTTATTGTAAAGGGTAAGGATTTTATGCTCAGACTGAATTAGAATATCCTGCTCATGAAGTCTCAGATATAGTTTGTCTTCTTTACTACTTCTGAATTCTGTTTACATAGCTTAGGTCATCAGTGATAAGTATAAAGCTCAATAGAGTTGATACTGTTGTTATATTTTCATTTTTATGTGCTGATATGAAAATGGCACCTCTTGATATAAATATTTATATGGCACTTTGTGAACCCAGTCTGAATGTCAGCTTGTCTAAGTCAGCTTTTGGCAGTAGGCATTCATTTGTAACATTACTCTCCAGTTTAGTAATATCTGTGCTTCTTAGTATTTTGTCAATGTCATTTCTATACTGTATATCATAATGAGAGATGGCTCCATTACTTATCCTTTCTGTACTCCACTTGTTACTTCTAACCAGTCTGAGGCTAGAATGGTAATATTTCTTATGGCTAGTCAACCAGTTTTGTAGCCGCTAAAATGCAATATGTGTACCAGAAGACTTAACATTTGCTGGTCATGTGATCCTTGTTGAGGGAGTTTATCGGATGCTTTAAGAAACTCTAAATAAATGACATTACCAGATTTACTCTCATCACACATGTTGATTACACCACAAAGGAAATTATGTAGCATCAAACATGACTGCACTGAAAACCATGCAGCAGATTTTTATGTAAATGATAATCATCTAAGTAAATGGTTCCCAACCTTATTCCTATAACAGTCCATTCAATTTTGATATTTTCCTTATGATAGTTTTTAGCTTACATAGAGAAGTAAGCCTTTCAGTTAAGAATGTGCAATACTAATGTGTAAACACACAGATATCACCTTTCGAATACCATGTAATGAATTACAGAGGTAATATAATATTGGATATATTCATTTATCTTTAAAGGAATTACAATAGCTGTCGAGAATTAATTATATCCATTTAACCTTTAATCATTTGTCAGATTTTTTTTTTATTTTGATTGTAGAGGATTATTTTTGTCCAAATATTTATTGTTTATGATTACACTTGCAGTAATGATCAAGGTTTTGTAAACTTTGTTCGTAATTGATTGCCTTAGTGGGGTAGCACCAGGAATAGATGAAGCCACAGCTCCCCATCCACAACTAGGCCCCACAGACCTTTCCATGGTATTGTAAGCCATTATCATTTAAGTTGCTTGAGGGGCTATTTTAGTTGTTGTAAATGAGAGGCAGTAAGTAATGTTGAAGTTTGTAGGCATGGGATGATAGAAACACAAGGATGAAGTTTTTAGTGTCAAAGTGGGTTAAGAAAAATTTGATGATGTTTGGTTATGTGAAGAGGATACATATTGGTAGGTTGGTTAAGAAAATATGTGGAAGTGAGGGAGAATGAAATATAAGGGGAAAAACAGGTGACATCGTAGGTGGGAAGATGAGAGAGTGCACTGAGGAAAGGACTTAGGAGGACTGAGAGGAGAAGGAGCATGTTACAGAGGAGTGTTTGGATGGTACATTCTGGACAGTTGTATGTTGTGGCCACTCCCAAGATGGTGGTAGCCAGAGGAAATAAGGCATTGGAGATATTATTATGTAACCCCAGGACCTTCTAATAGGACTCATGCAGCTTTAAATCTGCATTCCATGCAGCAGTAAGGAAATGACAGTCTCCTCTAGAGTGAGAAGGTCCTCAAATGAACTGTACCGTCCTCTTCATTGTTCATTGATGATAATACAGCTTCACAGATTATGACTTCTCACAAGCAGCATAACCACATAAAGACAGAGTCCAGGAATAATGATTATTGTGTGGCCATCGGCAACTCAGGGGTGTGCCATTTTGATAAGTGCTCTTTCCCTACACATCGAAGCTTTGGAATTCTCTACCTTCTCATGTCCTTCCCAATAACTATGACCTGGCTCATTTTAAAGACAGGTCTCTCACTTTCTCAAAGATTTTTGAATCCTCCTCCTCCTCCTCCTCCTCCTCCTCCTCCTCCTCCTCCTTTCAATTAGGGCCTGACCTTGATGTGGACTTTAGTCCATGACTGGAGGCTTCTACATGAAAAGTGATCAGGATTTTGCAATTCTGTATTTTCATAAATTTGAATACTTTAGTAATGTTATTTGGGGGTGTGTATCTTATTTGTACTTTACACGATATTGGAATCATTAGATATTTATTTTGATTTACTAATTTTCTCTTTGTCATATTTTGCATTGTATATGGTTTATGGTTATTAACTGAACGATCATTACGACACTCAGACTTTGTGACACCAGTGTCTTATAGAATGGGTTTTATTAATGTGTGCTCCCCTAGCCCAGCCCACAACTAGAGCCTGGGAGAGACACCTTTGATTCTGGGCCCCTTAATTATCCCTTCTCTTTAACCCAGAAATGCCAGGTGTCTTCATATGAAGGACTATGTTTTGCAGGCTTTTTTGAAATCTCCCACCAGTATTTTCACATTAGTTTGGCTGATAATTGTCACCTTAGTCACTATAGATGTTTTCTGAGAATACCAATGCAGGATCTGGAAGCAATTTTTTTTTTGTATGCATACCTAAGTAATTTTGTTAATATATGTCAGTTTGTAAATATTTTAGTTGTAACTTTAGACAGTGATAGTGTAATTTAGTGAATTTGTGTAATGAGGCTAACACTCCACTGTACCTCCCCTCCATTCCCTCCATATCTTCAGTATTACCCTTTAGCTAGGTTATCTTTGGATTTGATCACAAAGTTAAACCATGCTATATAAGATATGCTAGTGCACATTTTTTCTATGGTAATACAGGAAGTCACCTGGTGTTTAAGGGTTAACTCCTTCCCACCTCAAAACCCAATATTTTCTTTCAGTCAACATAATCCAGTGTGGTAAAAGTGTTTTCTGGCAAGAAAAGGATATTCCTAGTAAATAATTAGGGATTTTGAAGTCCTGTGGCTTGTTTCATTTCATAGAATGTTATTATCTTAGTTTTGTAGGAATTTTGCAAATTCTTCTCCCCGATATGAAAAGAAAATGAACTGAGTAGAATATGAAAAGGATACAGAACAGCTAAATAGATATGATGTTTTATGTTGTTTTTACAGAGTAATGCTGTTATGAAAAAGTCTTTTGTTAGCTGATAATTATGCATCTGGTTCTTATTATGTAAAATAGATGAAAAAGAGTTTGTACTCTGTTAATTTGTTTGTATTTTATAATGTATTTTATTTTACATATGATATGATTTGCCAGTAAATCCATTCATGGGCCGCCCAGGGTTGAGCGCATAGGTTCGAATCCTGGTTGTGGCAGTCGGTCCACAGTCAACCCAGCTGTTCATCCACTCCAAGGGGTTGGTCGATAAAATGGGTACCTGGCTCAGGGTAGGGTATATATACATATAGTGTTAATGGGATGGTCTTGATTAGGGCCTTAGCTGCCTGTGCCGTCTCAGCTAACATAGAAAAAAAAGTGAGAATTTGGTCTAAGGTTAAGAGAGGGACCCCTTTAACAATGCTGGGGTCACAGGGTGGGTGAGGTGTTGAGACCTCCATGCCCGGAGAAGGGGGATGCCTGCCATCTTGTTAATGTAATTTACACATATGACACAACAGAAACTCCTTGTTACTTTATTGTACACCGGATACAACAGAGCCTCCATGTTAATGTATCCTGCACGTAGGATATAAAAGAGCCTCCTTTTTAAAGTATTCTACATATAGGGTACAACAGAGCCTCCTTCTTATGTATTCTACATATAGGATACAGTAGTAATAAAGAAAGGAGTGTCAGATTAAATTTTTTCGTACTTGATTGCCATTTTCTGCGTTAGTGAGGTAGAGCTAGAAACAGACAAAGAAGGCCACATCCACTCACAGCCATTCTCTAGCTGTCTTGTGTAATGCACCAAAACCACAGTTCCCCATCCATAACAAGGCCCACAGAATTTCCATGGTCTACCTCGGATGTTTCACATGCCCAGGTTCAGTCCCTTGACAGCACGTTGACCCCAGTACATCACATTGTTCCATTTCACTCTGTCCTTTGCATGCCTCTCACCTTCCTGCATGTTCAGGCCCCAGTCACTCAAATTCTTTTTCACTCTATCCTTCCATCTCCATTCGGTCTCCCCGTTCTCCTTTTTTCCTCCACTTCTGACACATAGTATCTTCTTTGTCAGCCTTTCCTCTCTCATTCTTTCCATATATCTAAGCCATTTCAGCACATCCTCTTCAGCTTTCTCAACCACACTCTTTTTTCATTACCACGCATCTCTCTTATCCTTTCATTACTTATTCAATCAAACCACCCCCCATCACATATTGCCCTCAAACATTTCATTTCCAACACATCCACTTTCCTCCGCCTAGCCTTATCTTTAGAACGCATGCCTCACATCCATATAATGTTGTTAGGAGTACTACTCCTTTAAACACATCCTTTTTCCCTTCTAGGTAAAGACCTCTCTTTCCACACACTTTTCAGAGCTCAAAGAACCTTTGCTCTCTTCCCCATTGAGTGACTCACTTCATTTTCCATGTTTTTCATTCGCTGTTATGTCCATTCCCTAGTATTTAAACCACACTCACTTCCTATAATTTATCTCCATACAAACTCACACCCCAGCTAACCTGTTCCTCAACCCTGCTAAACCTAATAACCTTGCTTTTATTCATGTTTACTCTTAACTTTCTCTTTTCACATACTCTTCCAAACTCAGTTACTAACTTCTGCAGTTTCTCACTCGAATCTGCCACCAGTGCTGTATCATCAGCAAATAACAACTGACTCACTTCCCAGGCCCTTTCATCCACCACACACTGCATACTCTCCCATCTTTCCAAGGCTCTCACAATTACCTCCCTTACCCCTCCATCTATGAACAAAGTGACCAACCATGATGTCATCATACACCCTTGCCACAGACCAACCTTCACTTGAATCATTCACTCCCTTCTCTTCCTACTTTAACACATGCCTCACGCCCTTGAAAAAACTTCTCACTGCTTCTAGTTGCTTTACTCCCACACTATAGATTCTTAAGATCTTCCACAAGGCATCTCTATCAACCTATGCACATGCTTTTTCTAGATGTATGATTTATAAACACTTCAAAGTAAAGATTTTATAGGAGTGGAGCATTTAACTGGCTCAAGAAATGGTAAATTCCTTATTAAGCCTATGGGTAGTGACCTGGCTTAACTTATATTTTTCTTTCATGTGAGAGACCAGCATATGTGATTCCTACATAATGAATATTTATTGATAATTTTTATATTGAATGGAATCCTTTCATTAATGTTACAAGGACAAAATCATTATGAAGAAAACTCTTAAAGTAAAAAAACAGTGCTTACTGTGGTGTAATGTTCCATCACTGAGTTGTCATTGTCATTTAAGAGATGTTGAAGTTATTTATCAGCTTTTCAAAGGGAGGTGTGTCTGTTATGTGTAGTGTCCGTGCTATTCAATGTTATTTTTGTAAAACAGGTTAGTAAATCCATTGAATACTCCTTAAATTGATATATGTATTATACAGATGAAGTCCTGCTTTTTTTCTGTCAAGTGTAATAGAGCATCAGAAGTGCTGTTCAAGATTTAACGGTACCCCTTTTTGCTGTTTCATGATTATTATCCGGAGAGTCTTCATTAATTCCTTTGACAACATTATAGCTAATATAATGTTTAACTCATCTACTGATAGTCTCTGTGGAGACTTTTGTTCTTAGAACAGATCTGATTTGTGTCACCTTCCTTTATTGGTGACTACCTAACTGTCTGATATTAGCATGTGGCTCTGTAGCTGTACTTTGACACAGGTTAACTGCAATGTCACAAAGGTTCATCACACCCGCTTCATGAGTGTCTATACTTGTGCTCTTCTTGTTTGTGTTCATATCAGTTGAAATTAAGGTAGACTCTAAGGTTAAGGAAGGAGTAACTGCAAGTTTTAAATGCAAAGAAGTTTAAGTGTTAAATTTAGTGTAAAAGAACTTATTTTTGAGTAAAACTCGTAAGAAGTTGCTTGGGACAGCTTAAAAAGTTTGGCAATTGAATTTCTGAATAATTGTGTCCAGCCTGAAAAAGACACATCAGCCATAGCATTTGCCACTTTAGCAGGCTTGTTCCAATGCAGAAGTCAGAAACAAATCTCTTGCAGCAATGCAGTTTTCATCCGTTATGCACAAGTTAATCTGTCTCATGTTGACATCTGGAAGCCTGAAGTGAGGGGGCATCCATTTAATAATTAGCAGCTTGTGAAAACAAGGGTGAATTGAATTATATGTTTATTACTTTTTTATTGTATAGCATCCAGTGATTAGTTATTTCGGTTGAATTGACAGTCATTAGACATTCACTGATTAGCCTTGCTTTTTCATCGTATGGTCCATCACTGTCTGAACAAGACATTAGAGCTTAAGTACTTATCTGCCTTCCCCTTTATAGGCTCAGAAGAGTCTCTTGCACTCAAGATATTATTTATACAGAGAAATAATCCAACTTGTAACTGAATTCAGGTAGAGACCAAAGAGGAAGTGGAAGACATATTAAGGAAGCATGTGCGTTAAATAAGACAGAAAACCTTGTTGCATGTGTGGGAATGTCATAACTTTGGTGCATAGAGGATATTTTGTGTATGTATGGACAAATATTAATGTAATTTTTTTTTCCCCTGAAACTGTAAATTTTGATATATCAAAAATTCACATTCATTTTTGTTGTGCATATATATATATATATATTTATTTTTTTTATTATACTTGATCGCTGTTTCCCGCATCAGGGAGGTAGCGCCAGGAAACAGACGAAGAAAAACCCATCCCCCCGCATGCACACATATATACATACATGCACACATATG
>JAYMFT010372082.1:0-21507 GCA_038088735.1 Panulirus argus
TCGGATTGCTTTCGACTCAACTCTGTCAAGTAAGGAAACAGAGCTAGAACCACCCCAAATGTGGGAGCAGTACTCCACACAAGGATGAATCAATCCCTTGTATAAACGGAGCAACTGTTCAGAACAGATTCATTTAAATACTGTATACACTAATGGAAATAATCCAGCCACACATAGGAACATGCACTGCCAATATGCTGTCAGGTGTCAATAAAAAGATGACACAGAGAGCAGCCATGTAATTCTCCCAGCAGATGAATATATTAGTATATTTCAAGAATTCTTTCAGCAACTAGGTGATGCTTTTATAGGTTCTATTGATATTTTACAAGTGCCTTTCCTAATTTTACATTATCACACCCCATGTTTTACCTGAGACGTAACCTTTTGCGCCTCAGTTAATAGGCAGTGGCTATGGGTTTAATCGGCATACAAATAGCGAAACATAATCAGCGCACCCATAGTCACTGCCATATATATACAACCTTGGTACACGTCTCCACTGCTCCTGAAGACGAGAATATTGGTTCATTGTGATATTCATTTCATAGCATGTAGTGGCGTTGGCTGTTTGCGTTTGCCCCCTCGTAAACCATATGACTTGACATATTTATCCATCCATATACATATGTTCAAATCAACACCGTTTGTCCTACAGGGAAATCCCTTTGTCTTCACCTTAACTTCAGATTTATCATTGGTTTACGGTACGGAGACATTTAATTAAACCATTAATAATCAGTAATGACAGGAGACGGTGTCACCGCCAACTACACAACGACCGAATATGGCAACCAAAATACTCTTACCTCTCACTTTTGCCGAAAGACTTCTAACACCGTGGTAGTCCCTCCTCTGAGTGATAATATGTGTATGTCTTCAGCGTGTTTGGCTGTAAACGTTATTCATCATTGGTGTCGTTGATGCAATATTGAGTGAGTCGTGTACCAACCCCGGAGCCCCACGTCATCTCGGCCACACGTTGTTGTCCTAACTACGAGCTCAATCATTTACCCAAATATTCACCTGTCATTAACCTTTTTACGTGATTGATATAAATAAAACACATAGAAATATTCAGACTTTTATCAGATATCAATTAACGACAAACCTGCAATGTAATATTCTACCACGCG
Organism: Panulirus argus; assembly: GCA_038088735.1. Classification (NCBI taxonomy): domain Eukaryota; kingdom Metazoa; phylum Arthropoda; class Malacostraca; order Decapoda; family Palinuridae; genus Panulirus; species Panulirus argus. Next base: position 1,137 of record JAYMFT010372082.1, read on the forward strand.
AGTTCGTGTGTACTATATTTAGCCTATTATCTCCTTATGTAATAAATTTATATCCATTTACCACACTCATTCTAACATTTCGAGTATGATAGGTGGTATTTTGTCATCGAATTGACCTAGTTTTCTCTTTAAAATGGAGGATGAGGGAGAATTTTGGTGACCACGGGGCCAAGCAGGGAGACAAGCGGGACCCAGCGTAAACATCGGCCCTCATAACCCGGCAGTCTCGATTTTTGACAGCTTGACGTCCTCTCCACCACCAAGATGTTGCAGTTAGATTTCCTAGACGACTTGAGGCGGATGAACATACGTCAGGTTTGTTTCCTGTGGTTATTAGGCGGCTTGGTGTGTGTGGAGTGGTTGTTTAAGGCCGTGCTTGGAGAGGTGGTGCTCATACATGCCTCCCCAGCTGCATCCTGTGAGATGATAATCTCACTGTTTTCCCTTAGCACCACCACCACCACTTCCATCACCCCCATTCTAAGAAGGTTATTAACCTGTAGAGTACAGCGGTACAGCCAATGTAGAGCACCGCCATATCCACGGTACGCAAGGTTCATTAGTCGTGACCAAAGGATGTGTACCGTCTAAGGGTACATTTGGAGATTGAAGACGCGGCTCTTTTTACATCAGAATTACCCTAATATCTTGATCATTTGATCCATTATATGGTGAAAGTGAATTCCAGGTGCAGCGGTCACATAAGGAATGTTAGTTTTGGTTAGCATGTTTTTGTAAGTGAGGTAATAGATTTTTTTTTTTTTCACTTTTATCTGTGGGTTTTATTTCAAAAGGAAGACAGTGCAAACTATGGTAATATAACCAGACGTTTTTGAAAGTGGTTGCTGCCAGTGGAACAGATTTTTAGTGAGTGTTATGCATCATTTTCATTGAGATTGACATGCTATGAGTCACATCTGTTTTCGACATATCCTTATTAATTTAGTGTTTTAGCACACCACAGAAATAGCACGAATTTGGATAAAATGTATGGTAATGGACTCCTTGTACTTAGTAGAAGTGATTATTAAGCTTTGGGGAGGCATGATTTGGAACATATTTTTTTCTTCTTACGAGAAATGATCGATAATTGGGTAAAATGAGATAAGAATAAGGTGAACTTTATTAAGAAGTCAACAGAACCTGCAGAGTTAAGGCAATATATGACTGAACTGAGTTATGGATTGAGATATCCTGATCTGGAATGAGGAATGTAGTGGAAAAAAGCAAAAAAAACGAATGCACAAATGAGGAACGTTAGAATTTAAGGGAAGTGGAAAAGTGAAGACTTCAGTCTAAACGAGTGTGTCAGGTTAGTAATGTAAGTTGTCAGTTAAGGGAGGATGATGGTAGGCATTAAAGCATAGCCTTAAGGAGTATCATTGTTCAAGATAATTTCCAGTTTATGACAAATGAAAAATTTTCCGTGAGTAAAGCAGTATGATTCATGAAATTCTAAATGGTTAAGTTTTTCCAGTAATCTGGTATTCAAGACACAACACTTCAAACTTCATTTTAGGTTCTGTATGGTGCAAGGACAGCTTTTGCAGGTCGTAACCTGTTGATCATGTTCAAGCGTATACAACATTATTATCTTGACATGAGTGTACATGTACATTTTATAACTGTATCATCAGGTTATGCCACTCTAGTTCTCAAGAGCTAATATCCATATGTGTCTAACTTCAGTTTACTTCCCAGCTCTTCTACCAGGTACTGAATTTTGCTATGATAGTCTCATCAGCACTTATGATTTGGAAAGGATTGATGGTTGTAACAGGAAGTGAAAGTCCCATCGTAGTTGTGCTAAGTGGAAGTATGGAGCCAGCATTCCAACGGGGTGACCTCCTGTTCCTGACAAACTATGATCATGAACCCATCCGTGCTGGGGAGATTGTTGTTTTCAAGGTTGAAGGACGAGATATTCCCATTGTCCATCGTGTCATGAAGGTCCATGAAAAAGAGGATGGAACTGTTAAGTTCTTAACAAAGGGTGACAACAACAGTGTAGATGACCGTGGTCTGTATGCCAATGGACAGGCATGGTTGAACCGCAAAGATGTAGTGGGACGAGCGCGAGGATATGTCCCATTCATTGGCATTGTAACAATCATAATGAATGACTATCCAAAATTTAAGGTTGGTATGCAGTAAAGTGATGTGTTTTTTTTTAAATGAAATGTAGGAAAAGGTGGTTCGACATAAATTCCATGCACAGTATTAGTAAAGCATTGTGGTAAGTTTTTATCCAGGGAATGTGCAGTGTTTATATCCTTTTCACTCTGAGTCACCATTCTCCCATACAGCTTGCCATGTACATGCAACAATCTTATGCCTCAGTGGTCTGAATACTCAACTTTGTCTTCTTGCCTTTATACAGTTTCAACCTTGACCTCAAATCCCAATGATTGCTCCCCTTCACCAGAGGACCATGGGATTTCTCTGGGTCAAGCTCTATCTTCGGCCAAGATCAAAATTTGTAGTAGCACTTGCTGTTAGGGGTACATTATCTTTGACACCCCTTGCCTCCCGTACATGAATGTTTCTATCATAGCAGTTGCCTGTTTTCCAAATTTTTCATATCTCTGAGAGGTGTATGATCTGTAATGAAATTAAAGCTGTAGATATTTCAGACACCTTTTGAGCAATGGCTTTGTGACGCTGTACCATGTTGAAGTAGAAAGTGGTTATTATAACCCTTCATCTTAAATATGAACAACAGAAGAGCTCTCTTAAATATCAGGACATTCCAAATTGGCACCAGGTATCTGGTATGCTCCCACAGCTTGCAGGACAGACTGACCAAGGAAAGAAAGATGAGTTTTGAATAGTGAAGCACTTTCTGTTTGTGGTGTCGTCCCACAAGCAATTTTCTGGTTAGCAGTTTCCTGTCTTATCTTCCCCTAAATTTTGAAAAACTTTCCTCTTACCCCATGGTAACCTTCATCAACGTGACATCCATGCTGCAAGAATTATGAATTAACCAGTTTGACCACAAAGTCAACTGTCAGGGGGATGACAGTATCACCTAGTGGAGGCTGCTGATTGAGAGAGGGTAGCCCAGACTGAATTGAAAGCCACAACTAATGAAAGGTGGTTAGTAAAGGGTGAGGCATAAACTACATCAGAGAATGGAGTTGAGAAGTTTGTAATCCCCATATATTTTAGAAGATTTTTGAGCTTCTAAGACACTGTCCTTGAGAATTTTTTTTTTCTACATTCAAACAGAACTGACGAGTGTTTTGGCAAACTGTAAATCTTAATATGATTAGCTTATTGTAAATAAACACTTGATACATGTGGGAATATAGCAGACACGGTAAAAGATAGTGGGTTTAAAGACTGATTCTCATCAGCCATAGTGTTAGAGAAAGTACGTTGAAATAATCTTGCACAACATGAGAAATATCTGATAGGCCACCATGGCATAGAGCCATGATAAATTCCTTATCATTTAGAGGGAAAAGGGAGATTACTTTTGGTGTATGGAGACATAAATATGAGGCATTCATCATCATTTGGTGAGATTTGCATATATTAGCATAAAATGATCTTCTGACTGATCATTGATTCATTCTTTGCTTACTGCATACTAAATATCTGGGAGCAATCTGGAGAGACTTTAATTAGATCTCCCTTTCCCCTGCAGGTGGGTAAGGCATCTCATTGGTGTGCTTTTCAGATGTAATCGAGGATGAGGTTATAGAGGCAAAGGTTTAAAGATTATTTGAAGGTTTATCATTTCATAACTAACATTGATAAAAAAAGAAGATGCCTATTTACCAACATATTCTTTTTCTGTATTTCAGTTTGCGGTGCTAGCCGGTTTGGGTATATTTGTACTTATACATCGAGAATGAAGAAGATGGATTTCCTGAAAAAAATAATGGTGTTTGAAAGAACATAAAGGGTACAACATAATGGAAATCAGGTTGTAAACCATACTTAAAAGAACATGTTATTGGTAGACAATTATGCTTGGCAATTAAGAAATCATGACAAAATCAGAGTGAGTTAAGGGAAAGGTAATTTATTCAGATTCAGAAATAGATTGTGCAAGTCAAAGATGTAGTAGAGGTTATGGTATATAGGACAGTTTTTAGAGACAAAATTTATTACATTGAAGGGAAAACATTAATGTGGAAGTAAAAACAAGCAAGTTGTTTTAGAGCACATCTTCTCAGTTTAGCAGAAGTAGTTAAATGGGTCCTTGTGCACAGAGTGCTGTGGGATAGTGTACACAGAGTACTAAAGGAGACATATACCCTTACACCATGATGTCCTTATGTATGTTATGTGTATGCAAGTGTACATGCGTATGCAAAATAAGTGGATGTGTGACTGCTTCTTTGCCCATATTTGTACGAATGTATGTGCACAATTAACATCCCATACATTACGCATATAGTGTGTGTGTGTGTGTATATATATATATATATATATATATATATATATATATATATATATATATTTCCTGTGGGGCGGGGTGGCATCAGGAATGTATGGGGGCGAGCAAGTGTGAATATGTACACGTGTATTGCATGTGTATGTATATGTTGGTATATATATGTATGTACTGTGCATATATGTGCATGTATGTATGTGTGTATATGGGTGAACTGGTCTTTTTTCGTCTGTTTCCTGGTGCTACCTCGCTGACGCGGGAAGCAGCAATCAGTTTAAAAAAGAAAAAAAAAAAAAAATTATATATATATATATATATATATATATATGGCGGGAAGAGAAGGTAAGAAACACGAGGTTTTCTCTATATCTCAGCATGCAGGGCTCCAGCAAGAAGTGCAAGCAATCAAGAAGACACAGAGAAATGCTATTTTTTGCTAAGGAGAGAATTGCGAGGTTTGGCATCCCTCCACCAAGCCCTTCTAGCGGGAGGGAAGCAAGAACACAATCCCGTCCAACCTGTACGTAACCTACAGCCTGATGGGGCTTACGACAAGAGCCACGCGTCTGGCCAATGGAACGGACTGGAAAGACATAATTCTCTCTCTCTCTCTCTCTCTCTCTCCCTAATTCTGGAGGGGGGGAGGGAAAGACAAGTGGGTTCAGTACGTGTGTGTGTGTGTGTGTGTGTCGCCCGGTATCCGACCAACTCGACCATCGACCTACCTACCTACCAACGTCGCCCCTGCCCCCCCCCCCCCAAGGCCTTCCAGTACCATGTCATTCACCCTCTTTACTCTCCTCCAGTTCTAGTTGTCTCCATCTTCCCAGCTTCCCTTTTTCTGTTGCTCCTCAACTTTGCAATCAAACTCGATGAACTATCTTCTAACCTCTTCGATCTCAATTCTCGTTTACCCTCTCGAAAAGTCAAGCTGAAGACTCTCTGCTTTATCTCTACCGACTCATCGCATTTCCCTCTCAATTCTTCACTTGTTTTCTTTATCATTTCCTCCGCTCTTTGCCTGACACTGCCATCATCTCGTTGCCTCTCCCTTTATCCTGTACCCACTCTCCCATTCTTTACTGACGTCCTTCTGCACTCCTCTACTACTCTCGTCTGTTTTATTTCTCCATTCCATCTGTCTCCTTTGTCTCCATGTCATCTGAATTCCTTCCCATTCCATCCTTTTCCATACTCCGTTCTGTTCCGTCTGCTTCCACCTCTCACACTCCTTTCCCTTTCCCTCAATCCTGCGACCACTATTGCCTCTGCTCCTCCTCCTCCTCCTCCCATCTCGCTCTGCCTCCTTCCTCCCGCTGATCCCTTCCCCTCCATCCCCACACCACCCCCCTACCCAACGACGGCCGTGCCCTGGGCCAGGGCAGCAGGACAATGGCCGGGCATGTACGAGCCCTGGTACGTCCTGGGTAATGCCTTTCACCCGTCATTCTCATAATAAGACTTTTAGGGTAACAGGGTATTGCCTGGCGCGGTACACACACGCACACACACGGATGCGTGTGTGTGTGTGTGTGTGTGTGTGTGTGTGTGTGTGTGCATGTATGTGTTTCAGATAAAAAAAAATCCAGTTCTGGAATAAAGTCTTCATCCAGGCCAGGGGTCATCAATAAAGCAAAAGGGGAAAATTAAAAAGAAAAAAAGAAAGGAAAAATCTTGAAGATCTTTTCTAACTCGGGGAAAAATAATAATAAATCAGACGGAAGATTAGAGACGAGGAAGCCTGCAGCGGCCCGAGGGAGGGAGGAGGTGGACGGGACGGGCCCCGGCGCGGCCAGCACCCACCCACGGGAAAAGCCGCGGCGGAGGATACACCGTCAGCCACACACGCGGACCCAGACTCCGCCACGAACAGGAAACGGACCGGCGGAAGCGCATTAACGGAAGCACCGCTAAATGCGCGGCAACAGCGACGAACGGAGGAGGAGACAGGACCCAGGGAGGCAACAGAAGAGACGAACAACAGGGAACACCGAGAGGCAGACTGACATCTACGGAAATACAACAGAACAACAGCAAAATTGGAGCGACACACATGAGAGAGCACGAGATGAGCAAACAACATATGTTAACAAAGCTGCAACACCAGACGAGAGGCTGATGGCCGAATCTCCATCAGGAGGCCGCACTAAAATGGGCCCTCAGAAAAAAAAAAAAAAAAAAAAAAAAAAAAAGCCAAAAAAACTTGGAGATAAAAAGAGAGAGAGAGAGAGAGAGAGAGAGAGAGAGAGAGAGAGAGAGAGAGAGAGAGAGAGAGAAGGCTGAATAGCAGACGCCACGTGAAGGAGGCAGCTCTTATTCCACATTATGACGAGAAATGTTTGGCCTTTCATTCGCCAGCAGCAGGGGGAGGAGAGGAGGGGGTGGGCACCAGCGGGATGGGCGGGGGGGGGGGGGAGCAGGCAGCTGGGACACAGGAAGCCAAAGGCAAGAGAAACGAGCACACACGCTGTAAGGAAGGCAAAGACAAAAGGAGAGAAACCAGGCGACGCTGAGGAGATGGCTAATGTGGGGCAAGAGCCGGGAAGTGAAAAGTAAACAAGAGACGAAGCTGGGGAAGAGAAGGGAGGAGGAACAGACACGAGAAACTGACACATATAGTGAAAAAGTGAATATGAAATGCTGGGTTGGAGTGCAACGTAACAAATGAACGTAAGGAACAATATAAAATGTGAATGCAGACAAAAGTATATGGTGATGATAAGGCACGTAACAAAATCAAACAACTGTAGAAATAAGACTGTGGGGCATCGTGCGGGGTAAACAGCTTAGCTCTGGGAAGGTCTGTCTGTCTACCTGAAGGTCTCCTGCTCATCCCGCGGTGGTTGGTGCCCATGTGCCCCGCAGCCCCGGACCGTGATACCCAGGCCCGCCTACCCCTCACGTGACCACCCGTCCCACTAAGGGCCAGGAACACGCGCCCCTCATCACTACTTGCGTGTCACGTGAAGAGAGTTTTACACCCGTGCTGCCCCGGGGAATACTGTACGATCTTGTCAAAGAACTTCTCACTGCAAAGAGGTTTACATTTCCCTGCTACTGGAAATAGCGCAGTACTGTGCTGAGAAGCTTTTCAGACACGTGTGTGTGTGTGTGTGTGTGTGTGTTAACATTTCTTCGCTCATGAAAGAACGCCGCTGGTGGATTCCGAGCCAAGAACTTTACCATAATAAACACCAAGACAGCACCACGATCACTCGTCCGCTACGTCCCGAAGCAAGGCGCCGAGCGCGATAACAAACAAAAGCCAATATACAGAGGGAGGAATGACAAGGCACAGAGATTCTATCTGGGGGGAATAAAAAGAGAGGGGAAAGAGGAAAGCCAAACTGAGCATGTAAAGAAAAAAAAAACACGAAACGATCCTAAAAACTGTAAAACAGAACAGGCGGACGGGAACACCCGGCAGGAGAATATCTGACGCTGGTGCAGCAGCAGCAGATCTGCAGAGGAGCACCCAAGCCATGCCCCAAGCCTGCTGTGCCACTCTCGGCTGTACCTTCACTACTAGGTCACCACACACACACACACACACACACAAGCAGAGGTGGTGGTGGTGGTGGTAAGCCAAAAGGATGAGAGGATCTTAAAAACAATGGTGGCTGGAGGCCGGGAAATGTGGGCTGCTCCAAGTGATGAGAGAGAGGCTCTCGGGCAAGAGGATGGCTCTGAGGAGTGAGTCTGCAAGAGCCGGTTGGACTCAGCCTACGGAGGGGGGAGGGGGGGGGAGTCGTTGAACGGGCCAACCTGAGACACGGTGAGGACCCTCCGAGACGGGATGACTTCAAGAGACGGTGGAGAGATTCTTACATGAGTCTCTACCAGACGGAAGAGTCTGTGAGAGGAGAGGAAAGGTGCCAGGATGAGGAAGGCTCCAGGGAAGGGAAAGGCTCTGCCAGAAGGAAGAGAGAGAGGGAGGGAAGCACCGCTACTGGGAGAGAGAAGCAAAAAGGTGAGGTACATACCGCCCAAACTGGGCCCCCCCCCCCATGGATGGGGGGAAGGGTGGAGCCGGAAGCAGGACACACAGCAGGCGGGGGGGGGGGGACACGGGAACACAGGAGCAAACACTTCACAAACACACACCTCACAGCTGTTCCTCACGACTCCTGCTGCTGTTGCTGCTGCTGTCTTTACAACAGCTGCAGCAGCAGCAACAGCTGTTAGTGCTGTGGTTATATCTATCATTCTTGATGTCATTCCTGCTGCTGTCATTGTCAGCTTTAGTCCTGCAGGAACCACTTCCAATCCGATACTGTTTGTCCTGTTTCTACTTTCATTTCTAAAACCATATCAATTTCCCTTCAACATTCGTAATCTACCGTCTACTGCTGCTGCACCCTCTGACTCTCACAAACCAAGTCCCATGTACTGCTTTCACTAACTATTTCTGCTGCTCCTGCTGCTTGCTGCCTGCTAGTAGTAACAAGACTACAAGACAGGCAGAAACCAGTCACAGGGAGCCAATCCATCAACTCAACCGCGACGTCGTTAATTAAAAGAAAAAAAAAATGGTCGAAGAAGAACCTCAAAAACGATCGTCAGGAACAGAGTACAAGGTATGCCGACGCAGCCCACCCCAGACGATGCCGGGTGGAGTGTGGGCGGAGGACAGGGCTCTGTCTGGGCGGTGGGTGTATTGGGTGGAGGATAATAATGGAAAGTGGGTGGAAGGGGGAGCGTGTGGACGAGGAAGGGATTTACACTCAACGGGAGGAGGAAAGGAAGTATTAACAAAATGTACGAATGACAACAGGAAAGATAAAGTGGGAAAGCTGTTTTTGTTGTTGCCGTTGTTGTTGTTGTTTTGGTGGTGGTGGTGGAGGAGGAGGAGGAAGAAAAAAATGAAAGAAAGAAGAGAAAGGGAAGATGGGAAATGGACTAGTTCCCGATTAAAGAAAACGAAAGGGGGAAAAATAAAAGACAAGAAAATGAGAAAGCGTCGGGGGCAGCAGCAGCAGTGACAATCCTTGGGTCAACATTTACAACACGCTCAGCAGACCGTAGCTAAACACTGCCTCATCCCGCAACTTCCAGCTGCTGATGACACTCAACACAGCTTATCTTTGCGATTGGCTATTCACTTGCTGAGGCGCCACCTACCGCCCAACCTTCGTCAAATTCAACCAATCCACACAAAATCACGTCTCAAAGGCGTCACATGTGTCAAATTCATCTACTGCAGAAGGAAACTGTGAAATATTACATGATCCAATGCAGCCAGAGATCTGGAAGAAAAGAGCTCTGTAGATGGACCTAAATCCACATACTTTCTTACAAACGTAACAACACCACGTTTTCTACGAAACGTTTTCTGTGGACACAAATTTACGGCGTTGCACCGCACCACAAAACCGTTTTCTGTGAGGACTACAAATCAGCTGCATCCTGTCACACCACTAACCTCGGCTAGCTCAGTCCATTTAGACGTTTGACGTGAAGTATCTTGTCCTGGGGTACAGCGCATCGAGCACATCATGCCAGGTCGATGCTTTCGTCTTGCCTTGCTAACAGTATGCATGGACGGGTCATACACGCAGCTGAGAGACACGGACACTGGGATCATTAAAGAAGACCCATGGTAGGGTAGATGGTCATATTCCTGTGACAATACAAACTCTACGTAGCTGGACCTAAATTCAAACCAGATACGATCCTTGAGTACAACAGAACGATCCCTGGGCACAGGAATACGATCCTAACATGACGGTACGACACAACGGAAGACGGTACAACCCCTCAAGAGAACGGTGCGACCCTTGAACCTGACGGTAAGACCCTCAGGCGTGCTGTCCCGACCTCTGACCTTACCCTTGCGGTTCAAGTCAGCGGTGCAGGTCATCACGAGTGAGGGGTGCCAAGGGATAACGTTGCGAGAGCGAGGGCGGGACACACGTGACGAAGAACCATGGCCCCAGCACACTACCCTGCTGTCCGGACGTCTCACCAACGCACTCTCACTGCCACATGGGAACCATGAGTGCCAACGGTTCACACAGATTCAAAACTTAAAGTCAGATAATCTTCAAGAGTTGGGACCCTATGAGTGTAGAACCCTTTCCCAGTACTTTATAAATTCGTAGTTACATAGATGTACTTACGGTCCACAATTGGACCAGACAGTCACAAAGCCTCCGCCTCATCAGACTGGCATATAAGTTTCGTTAAGGCCGCCTTAATTATGCAGAGCACCATAACTGCAAACACTGCAAACAACATGATTTCCAGAGCTAATACGGTCGATTCATACAGAGTGTTCTGTGGGTGATTCAGCCTTAACTACTGATCCACAGTTTATGCCACAGTAAGTATGTGTAATAACATGACACCAGCCCTTCATTTCCCCTGGTCTGAAACAACGGCACGAGGTAAGGGCGAGAATCAAACCCCTCTCTCCCTTGGCCCTTACATCTCTCTCTAAACCTTACCAAGGAGCAGGCCATTACCGTCGCCAACATTCATCCTCACGTCCTTTCACTCCGTCCCAAAAATATCCTCCCGAAAGATGGAATTAATTGCGATTCAAGTCCACCATGTGAATCCATCCTTGTCTTGGGTGCGCTGGCTCCGGACCCCTGCTGTGGTATATATATAAGTAGGAGTCAGGAAGGCTGTAGCCCTTGCTCAAACTATGGTCGAACCTAGAGACCTTATTAATGGTTCAAACTACAACAGTCGAATCTAAAACTAGAACTCTCAGTCGCTCAGGCCAGAACCAAACCACAACTTTTGTTTCACTTATAATCTTAATATACGGATCGGGAGATGTCAAATTCCAACACAAGGGTTAAGCATGCATTTTTTCAAACATTCATTGTTCTGAAAGAAACAAAGAGAGAGAGAGAGAGAGAGAGAGAGAGAGAGAGAGAGAAAGAGAGAGAGAGAGAGAGAGAGAGAGACCTTGCAAAAAAAATATATTACAACAATCTAAAGCGTTAGTTTAGATAGTATCTAACACAAGTGAGGAAGGTAAGTCAATAGCTCTAACACCAACAGCGGCATAGCACCGGGGGCGATACCGCTATATAAGGCCGAAAAGCAAAAACAGCTATGCCGATATGCACAGCAAACCCCTTCTAGGTTTAGGCCCCACCCTCCTCCAGCTATCCCAGGTAAGGCCACACCCTATCCCTCCCCTTCCAGGTATAGGCCCCATCCTCCTCCTCTCCCCACTAAGTCCACATCCTATCCCTCCCTTCTAGGGATAGGCTACACCCTCTTCCTCTCCCAGTAAGGCCACATTCTACCCCTCCCCTTCCGGGGATAGGCCAAATCCTCCTCCTCTTCTCCCAGGGAACACCGTCCTCCCCACCTCTACCGTGGGAATCTTGGGAGCCCTACATCTGGACACCCCAGTGCAGGGCCCGGAAATGGGTCTTTTACCTTAATACTCTCGCATCTCTCAAAGACTTATCCACCCCACTACCTACCATCCTCCCTATCCATCGAAAATCCCACACCTCACTCCTGAGTTCTTCACCTCCCTTACCCCACTGCAATAAACTAGAGCACATGTACGTGCTCCCAGTCTCTTGGTTAACTGCACCACTGGGGCTCTCAGTAAACCCAAATACCCATACTGTACTACCAATCACAGTTAAATGTAATATATGTAGTTCCCAGAGTTCCTGTATCATAGAGTTGTTCCTAGTAGGAACGAACTAATCACTGAAGGTCACCTCGTGAATGAATGGTTAATTTCAGGTTACTCCCATGATCCATCCAGCTGTGGGTACGTTAACAGTTACAGCAACATCAAACAGCAATATCATCATCATCACAAGCTACAGCAGTAAGACCAGCAGCAGTAAATATTAGTGGCACCAGCTATATTATCATAATCATTAGCTACAGCAACATTAACACTGTCACCAGGAGCAGCAGCATCTACAGCAAACATCATCATCATCATCATCAGCAAAGGGTAGCAAGACGCGAGGGTGGTACAGGGTGGCCTTTTAACAAGGTTATGCCCACCAAACACCCTGCCTATACATACATCACCCGAGGGTAATAAGGCACAATGGAGTCCCAGACGTCGCCCTCCACAAACCACACCGTACCCTCCACCTCTGCCGGGACGACTGCCTCCTGACATGCACACAACCACAATAACGGTCGATACAGATTTTCCAATATCAGGAAAAAATCACTCTCTCTCAAAAAAAAAAATCAAGTTGCGCTAAGCCTGCCTAATGACAATGTTATAGTATTTACTCGTAGGAGGAAGGGTACTCGTAGACAAAAGGTACTCTCTGTTTCCGAATTTCACTACTTTTTGCCCCATCTCGGCCCACAGCCAATCCTAGCATTTCATCTTTTCCCTCCGGCTTGGTCGATAAATAGGTACCTGACTTAGACTGGGTTAAGAGACGGAGCAACACGAGCCTAAAACTCTCCCCGTAACACAAACAGTAATCACACACACACACACACACACACATGAATGATGTGGATACGATACATAAGCTCAAAATGTGTAACTGTAAAATTCAAGAGATGGAGCCCCACGAGTGTAAAACTCCCTCCCTGGACCGTACAAATAGGTAATTACAGTTCCACTGATTTATTGGCGCACTGGATGAGGTCCGCTTTAAAGTTACCAACTAGGAATAACTGGGCAACCTACACAGTTTGAAAACAAGTTGAGCTTACAATCATCAATTAATCCGCCAACTCCCAGTAAGACTATCAAATTCACAATCCAACGAGCCAGTTACCTATCAACAGATCAAATGATCCTAAGTAAATCCAATCCATCCATCAACTAAACGCAGGACAAATGACCATCCACCCTATCTATATCGACAAATGAATGAAATCATCATTTACATTTGCTAACCATTTGAAAGCACACAGCTACTTGAAAACCATTACAGTATTGGATTTCAATACCTGCAATCTTTCTCCACCATTAAGTTGCAACAATATCCACCATAAAAAAAAGAGCTTCCAATACACCTAGACAACTGCCTTATTTTTAGTCTAACAGTGACAATCGCTCTCCTAAGCTCGCAGCAACACTATGATACAAATCTCATCCTCATCTTGAAGTGTCTTTATTTAATTCAGTATAATCAACTATTTCTGTACATCACAAAATCTTTATACCAATAACTATCCCTTCATCCTTGTCCAACATTTCCTTGGACATTGCAATCCACACACCTTAGAAAAGTAGAAAAAAAAAAAGGCTATAAAGACAAACAATTTTCCCAAGCTGACACTGTAACAAAGACAGCCAATAAATCCATTCAAATAATAAACTGGATACAAACATCTAAACAATGTTATGATATTTCCTTTTTCCCTTGAACATCTATGCAGTAGCATTCTTTTCCTCCTTCCATAGTTCCCACCTCCCAAAACCTTCCCACCTTTAACAGTCTAGTATACAAACACCAGATAATTAATGTCTACATTCTTCCCTTATGCTTTTTTTCATTTCACCTGAGATGTCCTTCATTGGACTATGTTTTAACTATGCTATGTCAGTCACTACAGAATTAAATACATACAGGTAAATCTAAATACAGTACAATTTCTTTAAAACAGTGTGTATCAAAGCCTCCTCAAATGTGCAACATAAAATTCTCTGTTGCTTTTCTGTAGCAAAAACTTGTCATATTGATAACAATTAAAATCAAACAATGAGGCAGCTAAATAAACATGAATAATTCTTCAGGTATCTTAAGTCTCTATTTTCAGTTGAAGTCTACAGTAAGCAATCCTAAAAAAAAAAAAAAAAAAATTTGAGTACTGTAATGACTCTGAGTTACAAGGAAATTCTCTCTTTCACCAAACCATTTCTCTTATCTGCTGTTTATTCTGCACTGTACTGTAAAATGCCACTGGTTCACCTGCCCTATAGACTATGTTTCTTTGGTCCTTTGAATGCATCACACACTGGTAAATTGAATACAAAAACTTGAATCATGATGTGGAAAATCCTACATCACAGTGAAGAAGTTAAAAACATTTCTGGCTTATCTATGTATTCAACCCCAGTCGTACGAAGATCTCCATTTGTACACATTACATGTCATATGGAAAAGCTAAAACTACGATTTATATAGTCAAAAGTGTACTACACTTTTTCTACCCATGGTTACCAATGATATTCATTAAAATACAAAATATAAAGTTATGTAAAACATAAAGGTAATTCCACCAATAACTTTAAAGAAACAAAAAATAAAATATTTCAAAAATCAAATTCATTGCCCCAAAGATGTATTGCATAAATTCATGTAAATTAAAGCAAAATACTGATGATATAATGAACATATAAAGAATACAAACAAAGATCTTTGCAGGAGTTTTCCAAGTCATGATATGTGAGAGTAGGCAAGAGCTAAGGATCATGTGAAGCTCAGTGATAACATGCAACCATGCTCATGCCTGACACCACTCCCTTGCTTCAGTGTTACTCTATCTCTTCCATCAAGTTCCCTGTCTTACTCTCCAATGGTGCGCTCCAAACTTTTGGTGAATTAACCAAATAATCACAGAAATATAGAAACACAGAGAGAAGATACTGTGCAAAAACTACCTCTGAGCATTACTTCTGAAGAAGAGAAGAAATGAAACTGTTGTTTGTATGTTGCAATACTATAATCAACACAAACAGCTCCTATAAAGTGCATATGCCCATTCCATATCATGAGTGAGTAGTGATGGTAAACATTTCCCTACAATGCAGTGTTTGATTCAACAAATATGAAGTTTCATTACTCTTTGGAATACTATCACAGACTTCCTAGTCATGTGTTATATATAAAAGGAGTAATCACGAAAAACTTTTAATATCTTACACGTTCATTATACAAGGTAAGATTTCAACTTCATTCAAATAATGTGAATCCCTATTAATGTCAACAAAATGTTCATTTACAAGCAAACAACAAAAATTTTCAAAATACAACTGTTTTTAAACTTTCCTAAAATGCTAACCCCTACAATATACACCTGCAGCATTGGCAACAGTTATGCAGTTACTGATCTCTCTTATTCTGTTCTCATCATTTCTAACCTAATCTGTGATAATGCTACAGACCAAATAATAGCAACAAGCTCATCTATCACAAAACTCGAATAGGATCATTCAATAAGCTGAGTAAACCTGGAACAAGTCATTTGGCTGAGTAACAGATCTGATGGCTAGCTGAAGAACGTTTAAGTATATGACTTGGGGCTGTGACTAAAGAAGGCTACGAAACCAAATGCTAGTTGTGCAGTTGCTATATTTCCTTTCTTAGATTTTTTCCTCTATTGATGACACACTTAAAACACTTTTTCTTCAGCTGTAATTTTGAAAAGGAATATTTTCATACCCGTTTCAGCTTTAAGTGATTATGAAAGCAATTTCTTGAAAACAATCATAACACTTTATAAATATACTGTTATCATTTAAAGTACAAATAGTAACAGTTTAGCTTTTAAAACTGACAAAATGAATCTGACACTAAACTGAAGAACTTAAAAAAATGCCATTTTACTTCCACAAAATGTTGAACGATGTATCGGTGTATGGATATATTATTGCCGACTCTTTTTCATGAAAAAATCAAAAATTCTTTCATGGACACAAATGGTTTACTAATGCCTTTATATCTCTTTAAATAACAGCATAACTAATATTCTGATAATTTTCATAAATATTTCAAACACAGAACTTACTTTTGTGTGTGTGTGTGTGTGTGTATTCCTACCAATTTTTCTAACACTTCTTTGTAGAAATATAGTTACAACAGTCTGATTTTTCAGTTTATTTTCTTGAGAGATAAAACCTGAAATTTAGTACCATTAAAGCAAAAATCAGTTATCAATGACCAATGCATGAATGCTAATCATTCCTACAACAGTCATACGTGCACTATAATACACGTAAACATGAGACAAATTCAAAAGCATTCTGAGCTCTTTATCCTTGAATTATCTACAAATGTCTAAGACTTCTTAACCTTCATCCCTTAGCCTTAAACTTCATTCTTATACAGCTATCAGAACCAGTCAATTAATGCAAAATATCAACTAAAATGTGAACTTCTGGGACAGATAGTAATATATATCCCATCCATATATCTAGAGAAAATAACAGTCTAGTGCATGTAAGTTTCTGCATTACACATTTAAGTACTCAAATTTGAAATATACCCTTTAAAAACTTCATGAGGACATATGAAGGCCTTATCTGAAAGAGTAACAAGCAAATGACATTCATTCTCTACAACTGATCCTTCCAATAGACATTAGAGAAATCAGAATGTGTATTTCACACTGCTAACCAATAGTTCCCTACTCAGTAACAACCTGAGAACACACACAAGAATACAACTTCTGATCCCACATTGCACAGAGAATTCAAGTAAGATACAACATTCATCCTGTCTTATTTCACAACTTGACCTGATTTTAACCTGCAGACAAAATTCAAGTAAGGTGGAACATTAACCTTGTCTTATATCATTTTCAAGTCCGTTTAACAAAACTGCCAAAAAATCTCAGTAGTGATACAATAAACTATATAATTTGCCTTTCGAAGAGATGCATTAGTACCTAAAATTTTAAAGTCATATCTAAAGTTAAGCACCATACTGCTAAGCATCCTATACTTCAATTCCAAATCTGTAGCACAAACAGAATATGTTACAACAGCATATGGTACCTCTATTTCCAGAACAATATCCAGAGATACAAGTAATTTTATAGCTGTTCATAAACAGTAGTGGAAGCACAAAACTTTAATCAATAAATCTTGGCCAAAGTCCCTATTTGGTTATACCAATATATTCTTCTCAAAATACGTTGCACCTTTGTTCTGAAATAATCATGAACTGCATGTCACGAATTCTTAATTTTCTATACAAATATTCCCTACTTACAATTCTTTGAGAGAAAATTCCACATGAAAAAGTTCAGTTATAATGTGACAATAATTCTTTTCACACAAAACTTCAATTTTGGATGGTCCATGAAGGACTAGTAACAGTGCTGTACTAACAATACTATTTACTCACTCTTTCAGTATCTACTTACAAACAAATAGTTGTCTTTCGAAGAAGGACATTATCAAACTATGTTCATCTAAATAACAGTATCACAATCATCTATTCTAAAAGTACTGTCTTGCAGAAAACAAAACAAATATTTTTCCACAAAATGTAAGGTTTTTTTAAAGCGGCAGGTTTTTATATCCTCGACTTACAATCACACTGATATTATCTAATAATGCAATTACAAGCATTACTTCCATTCAGGGAAAATTATCCAAGAATGCCAAACACAATTAATGCCAAACACAATCACAATAAATATTGGCCTGGTCAAAATTATAAGGGAACACATATTCAAATGCTGGAGTTACAAGTGTGTTTCCAAAAATGCCAAATGACAATAAAACAAAAATTTTTGCAAGAAGTTGTAACTTATACTACTTGTCTTCAGGCATTAATATTCTAGTTTTCCTTACAAGGTTGTACCAAAAAGGATCTATTTTCAATTTTTTTATACCTGTTCACCACTTCCAGGATTAACGAGGTAGCACCAAAAATAAACAATCATGTAGCATTAATTGCTCACATCCATTCTCTAGTAGTAATGTATATTACACCAAAACTTTATCTTGCTATCCACAACCAGGTTCTTCAGACTTTAATATGGTTTCTCCTGATGACTTCATATGCTTTAAACCAGGTCATTTACATTCTCATAACATAAAACAATAGTTTTACCTGTAAATTTCTAAAATCAACTCATAATAATACAGCAAAGCAAAAATATATCAATAGAATGTTCTTATCCTTGGTACTGTATTTAGCGTTTAAGATTTATTTGTTATTACCTGAAATTATATATCATTTATGAGTAATGCTACGGGTGAAATTCACCACCTTAGTAACTACAGTTTCGTAAAGATTTTCTTACAGGTTAGTTATTCTTCATGTGCTCAACATATTGAAAGCAGGAGAGCATAATTATGACCATTTATTTTCTTACCCTGCATTATCAAATTTTTCAACAGTGTATAGGGCTATGTAGATCAAGTAAAATTATAGCTTAGCTATTGTAAAAGTATGTGAAACACTTGCAAAAATCAAAAGTAACCATGAGTACCTTATCTAACGTCCCCTAGTAATTAATACTTACCTTACCTTTCGCATCATTTGAAAATGTGACTGTTCTGAGGTTCACACACAGGTAGTTGCTTAGCAGTTTGTTTCCAGAAGATAAATATGAATTTCATCTAATTCACTGCATATGTCTGACCAAGTGATGTTACATACCTGATGAAGTAATGATGGTATATTTCAACTATACCACTGAAATAAGGCAAATCTAGGTTGCTAGGGAAAGTTAGGAGAAGTCATAAGACACTGATTACTAAAACGGATTATCAAAGGTATATGTTCATGTCTACAGGAATGCAACTGCTGGTAACAAGACCATCACTAAGTTTTCAAGTAAAAAAGTAATTACAAACATCAGCTACTAGGGGAAGTATGTTGATGTAATTAAAGGTACTGTCGATTTATATAAATTTAACCTATTTCCATATTTGCTTAAATTCATATTCTCCAATTTTCAAAGCCCTCCCAAATATCAAGTTATAAGTTACCTAATAATACTACAAAAGAAAAATTGGTTCCTATCATGCAACCTTAATCTAGATCTTCTGTACAAACATCATACAGCAACTCACTTACAAAATCTAAAGGATTATACAATTAATATGGTAGCATCACTAATCTATAATGTTATAAAAGTTTGATTACACATTCTGTCCACAGCAAATCTTATTTTCAATTACCATCATAAAAACATACTTTGAGATGCTAATAATTCAAGTACTGCAAACATTTTTTAATCTTCCAGTACAAGTACTTGTAATTTTCATCTCAAATACATTTAAAAACATATAAACTTCCAAAATACCTCACTACATATACTAATCATCATTTGTCTCTCTTTTTTCATAGCCACACCTGAAAGTAGCAAATATGCAAAGAATTTGTCTGAAATGCTATAACAGTTACAAACGACAGTTTAAAATTTGTCATGTCCCACACACCCGGTGCAAACTTCCCAGTAACTATTAGGACTTCCATCTCAACTAACACACAGATCCTACTGTAATTTGTACATTACGAAGTATAAAGTGGTATGAAATACTTATAAAGCCAGTATAACAGTGGTGGCCGCCCCCGGTCAGTGGCTCTGCCTGAGGCTCCATAAATGTGGCTCAGACAGACTCTCAAGAAACTTTCTTTTGAGGCCACCAGGTTCCTCCGAACTCCTCCCTCACACGTGAAACATATAGATAATCTCACCTGCAACAGGGAATCCCTCAGTGTGAAGACCTGATGTGCTCATTTTCATGGTACACACTAACACAACACTTGCTACTAGGAACCAGAGGCCATGGATGACCTTTGTGTACAATTTGTAAACAATGAACAAGTGCACAGCATCTTGCGCTCTGTATGGACCCATGGGGTCACTCTCCCTCAATAATCCTAAATAACTTCATTATTCATTATTATCAGGGGAGAGTATCCAAGATGATGTGACCACTGTTCATACTTACATATACATTACCAAATATTCGAAATGCTATGAACTTCAAATAATACAAATAATGGTATCCATTCTGTTTTCTGTAATTCTTATTTCTATTGTTAATAATACTACAGCAAGAATTAAGATTGCAATTCCTACTGAATGGCTTTGCCATTTAGTCTCGCTAAATAAACATTCCATTGATAAGAACACTTCTTTCATAGATGTAAACAAGAGAAAATGGTCACAAATCACTTTGATAGAAAATGAAGAATCTTATGTTATAGGAAACTATTGCATATGACTCAAAACGTTAAAATATATATATATATATATATATATATATATATATATATATATATATATATATATATATATATATATATATAT